>JAQHUG010000006.1:8340652-8373067 GCA_028555095.1 Dicrostonyx torquatus | reverse complement strand
CCGTGCTTCCAACTTTTGCCTGGCGATCTTGTTTGCTTCTGAAATCCAGGAGGATCTATATATGTTTTTCTTTGGGTTCACCATGCTATTTGGCTTCTCTAGGCTTGTGAGCTATAAGCTCAATGTCCTTTGTTTCTTGACCGTGCCCTTCTTCACTTATATCTCTGCTTGGATTTCCTGCCTAGCTATATTCTGACCTATCATAGGCCAAAGCAGTTTTATTCATCAACAAATAAAGGTAATACATACTCTGAGGATACAGAATCCCATATTGTCATTAGATAGATTTTGTGCTGTAACTAAAGCTAAGCCTAAGAAGCATCTTCAATTTTGCTTCTTTGAGAGATGTGGGCAAGCTTGATGTTTTATATCTTTTCATGATGACATCTTCCCCCTGCCCCGCCGGCCACACACATATAACAATTTCTACTTCTTTCCAGGTCACTTGGTTTAAACCTGAGTAAAGAATACAAATACTTTCTTAAGATACCGAGATGTTGATCACTGACAGTGGATCTAGAAACAATGGATATCCCCCAGTAGAGCAGAAACATCATATTGCAGACAGCAACAGAGAGACTGACCAGAAGACAGACATTCTTCTTGTACATGCTGACACAAGGAAGGGCACAAGGGCCGATAACAGGCAGAAGCTGGCTGTGCCAGAAGCGGTATCAAGTTCACGAGCAATTCCTGCTGTCAGCATTTACTAATACTGAGTAAAGCTAAACAGAGTGAAACTGGGTATAGCTAAGCACCCAGAGTGGCAGCATCCTCACAAATCAAGTAGGGGGAACTCAAAGTGAGGGGGCACTTTCTGATCTCCAGGATAAAGGCTAGGGGCACTCCCAAACAAACCCACAGTGTGTGGACAGCCTTCTTGCAAGAAGTCATCGGGACGTGATGTCATCAGGACCACAATTGAAAAGCTACCTTTTGGCCTCTGGTTAATAGAAATCATCAGTAAATGACCCAGTTTTCATTAGACAAGAGAAACTCCTTTCTCATCAGAGGGAAGCTACATAAGGACAAACACTCAACCTGGACAAGGCCGGGCCAGGTGTGTGCTCCTGTGTTCATTTCCAAGCCATGCTTCCATTTCTGATCTTGTGGCAGGGAGGGGGAGGGAGAAGATAGCCAAGAAAACAAAATCAAGAGACTGAAGAACCAGAGAAACCATGTGCATCCACTCAGTTTCCCCTCCCACTCTAAGAGAGTAAGGGGCTGACTTTTTCTGATGATAAAAAAAAAATACTGCCAAGAAAAGAATTCATTTATGGAGCTTTTTGACAATTGGTGGATTTGAATTCTAAAAGTCATCTTGAAATGTTTGTAGCGCTAAGTAAGCTTAAGAGTGCCCTGAACTAACCTTCCACTGAAACCCCCCCTTCCTAAAATACTGACCACACCCATTGGAAACCGGGAGAGCACAGAGAAAACTTTACATATAAACAAGTGGCTAACAGTTATGTTAGCATAAGTGCATGCTTCTGATTCTAGAATTTTACCTTTGTGTGTGGAGGGAACACATGAACCGCAGCACACATGTGGATGTCAGAAGACAATCAGAAAGAAGAGTCTTTCTCTTCTTCCACCATGTGGGTACCCGGGACAGAACTCAGAAAGTGAGGTTTGCATAGCAAGCACCTTTACCTCATGATTCTCCTTTCCAGCCCTGCTTCTGATTTCTTTTTTCTTTTCTTTTCTTTTCTTTTCTTTTCTTTCTTTCTTTCTTTCTTTCTTTCTTTCTTTCTTTCGACAGGGTTTCTCTGTGTAGCTTTGGAGCCTGTCCTGGAACTAGCTCTTGTAGACCAGGCTAGCCTCAAATTCACAGAGATCCACCTGCCTCTGCTTCCTGAGTGCTGGGATTAAAGGCATGCACCACCACTGCCTCGCTCCTGCTTCTGACTTTTAACATGCATAGTAGAACAACAAAATATGATGAAAAACGTAGTGCAGAAATCAGAGATTTCCAAGCCATTATGCCCGAGCTCTTCAGTATTGAAGGTAAGGGCATGCGGGATCATTTGGGATACTGTCCATTAGCTGTGTCCCCAATTATGAGTGAGTTTTACTCTCCCGTACTGTTAATGCTGTACTACCCGTGGGACTTGCTTTGAGCAATGAAGTGTCAGTGAACAGGACCTTGGCAGAGCTCCAGAATGCACTCGTGTCATTTATTTCCCTAATCTGGAGAATGATAGGTGGGATTGACTCAAGCTTAGGCCCAAATAAACACAGATAGAACCCACAGGACCCCATGTCAGCTGGATCTAAGCCTGTGGCCTGAAGCAGGGCTTCTTGCCTCCACCCAGCCTAGATCAGTTAAGAACAGTGTGCCCGGGCACTACAGGGTTAGAAAGAACATGGTATGGTTGAAAAGCTATGGAAGTGTGATGGTTTGTTACACCGCACCCTAATATCTCCAGCAGGGATTGGCCACTGAGACATTAAGATTTCTCTTTGAAATGAATTCCCTAATTCAAAACAGAATGCTGGCATGGGCTGCTACAGATGTCATTTTCCCTCTCAAAGGGTTAATAGCCATTTAGCCTTTAATTTGAGTTGCTGACCAAAATACATGTCTGATAAACATGACAGTGACTGGATGGGGGTGGATGTTTGTAGGAATTAAAGTCTATTAGGTACTGAGATAGATTTGAAGTTATTTTAGAATGTTTTCAGTTATGTAATTGAGTGACCCTGATTAAGAAGATGGTTCAATTGAGCCGGCGGTGGTGATGCACGCCTTTAATCCCAGCACTTGGAAGGCAGAGGCAGGCAGATCTCTGTGAGTTCGAGGTCAGCCTGGTCTACAGAGGGAGTTTTAGGACAGGCTCCAAAGCTAAACAGAAAATCCCTGTCTCAAAAAACAATCAAACAAACAAAAAAAGAAAGTTCAATTGTATGTAGACTTTGAGATACAATAAACGTTCAGTTGGAAAGCAATTAGGGGCAGCAGTCTGTCTGCTGCATTATGGGAAAGAGTTGAGAGTCTTCAGTCTATCGGCCTTTGCATTTCAAGACATTGCTCATGTCTGCCTTTGGAGGCGAGGGATGTGGCCAAGCGACAAAGCAGCAAGCAGGCTGGGGACTGATGAGTTCCTGAAGACAACTTGTCAATTCATCGCAATCAGAGACCTCATTTACGCAAAGTGAGGACTAATTCAATTACATCTTAATTGTGACCTCTCCCAATTTAATTGAATTTCAACATTTAGGTCAGTGGTTGGAGAGCAGAGTCCATTTCTTCTAGCAAGATTTGATTATTTCAAAGTGGATTTCCTTCTGGGCTGGGAGGTAGCCGACTTACAGTGCTTGCAGTGTACATGTGAAGTTCTGAGTTCAGTCCCCAGAAGCCACACGAAGAAAGCTCCGAGTGGTGGCATTTGAGAGGCAGAGACAGGCAGAACCCTGGGGCTCACTGACCAGCTGGCCTAACCCAACAGACAAACCCCAAGCCAAATGAGAGACCTTGTCTCAGAAGTAACTTGAACAGTATCTCGATCAAGGTTGACCTCTGCTCTACACGCCCCTATGCACAAATGTGCACATGCATTGACACACATGCACACACTAATTATCCACACGCACACACTAATTATCCATATGCACACACTAATTATCCACATGTCCTCCCACAAGAAGAGTGGCAGACTAAATGAAACTGTGTTAGATTTTTCACAAATGTATGGACAGAGATCCAACGGGCTTGGGAAGACTGTTAGGTGTGTATACGGTGAATCCAGCTACTGCTGGTGAGTTTGCACATGGACGCAGATAGGGGAAAAAGGTGCTGAGGGATGCTGGGGGAGCTGGGAGGAGCCTCAGGTGTTGAGGGATGCTGGGAAGAGCCTTGGGTACTGAAGGATATTGGGAGAACTGGGACGAGCCACAGGTACTGAGGAATGCTGGGAGAGCTGGGAGGAGTTATGGGTACTGAGTGAGACTTGTCTGGGTGTGAGACATATTACTGCTTCCTGAGGATGAACAGAACAAAATGATCCCCAGAAACAGTAGCCTGAAGTTGAAAGTCAGAAGAATCTGAGAACACTAGGATTTGAAGGCACTTGTGGGGATAGCCCAAGCTGCTGCTGTGGAGATGCAAACCCACAGAAAGCCAGGGGGGCTGTCTGACACGGACGGCACTGCGAGTGAGCCCAGGACCAGAGCTCATCTGGATTCTCCCATCCTTAATTCTAGGTACTTCCTAGATGGGAAGAAGATGGGAGAAGCTTCTGATTGGAAGTTCCTGACGTATGTTCGTGTACAGCTCCATTTGCTTTGCTGCGACTTCAGGAGCCTGATGCCATTACAGTTAAAATAAGAGGCAGTGGCTGAGGAAATGACTCATCAGTGAAGGGTGCAGACTGCTTGTGCAGAGGACGGGAGTTTGGGTCCAAGTACCCATGTTTAGTAGTTCACAACTGCCTATAATTCCAGGGAATCTTACGGTGCCTTCTGGGCTCTGCAGACACCTGCCCAGACACAGACACGTGTACGCAGAAGAATGAATGAATGAATGAATGAATGAATGAATGAATGAATGAGAGTAAACAAATGTATGCTAGAGTTCAAATATTCAGGTCCGAAATTCTGGAGAAGATAAATAAGATGACTTACAGCTTTGTATGAGACATCCAAACTGAGCCCATACGAGGAACACCAGCGCTCTGGGGAGACAACAGAGCGGGCATCTGCCGTGGCTTCCCTGCTGGCTCCCTCGGGAAGCAGGACACACAGCACACTGCTGCCCTTTCCCCTGACTTTGTTTTCCAACCTTGCGGGCGGCTACACCTTTGTACACATTCTAGTATCCAGTGTGTGTAATTGCAACAGGCTGAGTTAGAGTAAGGACAGACTCTGAGAAAGCCTCTGGCTGTTCCAGGAAGGAGTCTGCCCCAGGAGAGAACCGTAGGCTAGACTGACAAAGCCAGGTGCTAGAGGCAATCCATCGCCCTCGGTACTCGGCTCAGTCTGCCCTCCACTCCTGAGGGCGCACTTTGCTTCCCTTAGTCGCCTGTTGATAAAGTCCGACTTTTTTCTCTAATTGTTTCTGGAATAGGAATGTCTTTCCTTTGAGAGCAAAAGAAAGGAAAATGAACAGGGTTTAGATTTGAGGGGATTGAGGGGAAAGACACAGCTGCCCATCCAGAGCAGCAGGTAGGAACCCATTAACGATCTCCTTGGGGGCTCTCCCTGATCATCGTCTTGCCTGTCCTGAAGCCCCACAGTCCCCACCAGGACCCATTCTGACAGAGCTGCCCTGGTTACCCAATGTGAGACCGATCATGCCTGACAAGGCAGTGTGGTTGTTTGGGAATATGCTAGTGCCTGCTGGCAGGTGACGGTTATGTAAGCATCCCACCAGCACCCGAGTGGAAATAATGCCCCAGCAGTGCTGAGAGAAGAGAACATGCCAGCGGCAGCATGGGGCACGCACATGCGCGCGTGCGCGCACGCACACACGCACGCACTAGCCTGTAGGAAACATTCTCCAGTATAGTGATTTTTATTTTATTTTTATTTATTTTTTTGCACTGTCAGAAGAAATAGGAGAAAAGGTTCCTTCATCTATTAGACTTGGGGTGTCCTAAGCAGCCTTGGCTAAGCTGGGGGGAGGGGTGCTTATTTTGATCATTGTGTATCTTTTATTCTCATTTCAAGCGGCAAGTGCTTTGTTCGTTTTTCTCAGTGAAGCGAGGACAGGCTGATTGGCCCTCTGGGTCCAGGAATAGGAGGTCATCCATCCACTCTGCAAACACAGCCACTGAGGCGGAGAGAGCCCAGACAGCCTGTGACCTGAAAACACCCCTCCTGAGGTGGCTCTCCACCCCCTCCTGTGGGGGCCCTCCACGTGCTGTCCTCTCTAGATGGAAGGGCCGGGGGACTGACTCCCACGGCCATCCAGCATGGCCACAGAGCATGGACTGGGGTCTTTAAGCCATGCAGACAGAGAAAACAGTATAAATGGGTTCCTAAATACATCAGAAAGAGAAAACTGGAACAGGATCGAGGCAGAAAAGGTTGAGAAGTGGATGGTCGAGAAGGGAGGCATTGGTTTTCTTTCTTTGAGAGCCATTTTTACCTGGAAAACAAGTAGGCCAGAAGACTGAACCAGGGTCCTGGGGAGATGGTTCAGTGGACGAGGACACTTGTTGCATTTACGGAGGGCTGGTATTGGCTCCTGACACCCATACCGAGCAGCTCGCAACTACCTGTAACTCTAGTTCAAAGCTCTCTGTAGACCAACAGAAGAACTCTGAACGAAGGGGTCCTTTCAAAACATTGGTTGAAGAAAGACCATCTCCCCAACTTACACAGCCATGGGGTGGGGCACTCTGAAATGAGTGAGTAGTGAATTTCCCATCTCATGATTGTGTGTCCATGTGCGTGTACCCATCTCATGATGATGTGTCCATGTGCATGTATCCATCTCATGATGGCGTGTCCATGTGCGTGTACCCATCTCATGATGGCATGCCCATGTGCGTGTACCCATCTCGTGATGGCGTGTCCATGTGCGTGTACCCATCTCGTGATGGCGTGTCCATGTGCATGTGCCCATCTCGTGATGGTGTGTTCATGTGCGTGTACCCATCTCGTGATGGCGTGTCCATGTGTGTGTACCCATCTCATGATGGCGTGTCCATGTGCGTGTACCCATCTCGTGATGGCGTGTCCATGTGCGTGTGCCCATCTCATGATGGCGTGTCCATGTGTGTGTGTACCCATCTCGTGATGACGTGTTCATGTGCGTGTACCCATCTCGTGATGGCGTGTCCATGTGCGTGTACCCATCTCGTAATGGTGTGTCCATGTGCGTGTACCCATCTCGTGATGATGCGTCCATGTGCGTGTACCCATCTTGTGATGGCGTGTCCATGTGCATGTACCCATCTCGTGATGGTGTGTCCATGTGCATGTGCCCATCTCATGATGGCGTGTCCATGTGTGTGTACCCATCTCATGATGGCGGCGTGTCCATGTGCATGTGCCCATCTCATGATGGCGTGTCCATGTGTGTGTGTACCCATCTCGTGATGGTGTGTTCATGTGCGTGTACCCATCTCGTGATGGCGTGTCCATGTGTGTGTACCTGTAAGTGTGAGTGCCTTCACTCATGTCTGTGCACGAGGCCAGAGGTCAATGTCCAGTTCTTCCTCCATGTTCTACACCTTATATTTTGAGACAGGGTCTCTCGCTGAACCTGGCACTTGCCAGTTTGTCTACATTGGATGACCATGAACAAGGTATCTTCCTGTCTCCACCTCCCACACAGCAAGCTCTTTCCCAGCTGGACCATCTCCTGGCCCCTCAGGTACCGTGTTTTAAAGTTGTCTGGTAGAAAGAATATTAAAAATGATATTCCAGGGCAAAAGGAAAGACAAGTCTTCTTCGTCAAGAGCAAGATGGTTCAAGTAACAGAAATAGCACTTAGCCTGGGTCTCCCTATTCTTCCCAGGGATGGTGGGAAATAAAGGACTGAGGGATGAACTAATAAGCCCATTGCAGGGCTCCTTACTTCATTATTCCTGAGGAACCAAAAAGGGAGAAAGCCACCCTGTGGGTGGAGTTCCTGAGCCACTGCACTAAGACAGCCATGAAGGACGCCTTGAGGAAATCTCAACCAAATCCTTGGGCAGGAAAAAGCTGGTATCAGAGTGTAACACTGAGCTGGAGCAGCCCAGCTCAGAAAGCACCCTCCCCCAGGTTCGAGACCCAGCAAGTCGGGCTTGGCTGGTGCAGTCCTGTGCACAGCCCGAGGGTGTATTGAGAGGCCAGCAGCCAGGGGGTCCTCTCTTGGCCTGCTTCAGTGGTATAGAGACCAGAGTCGTGCATCTCCAAGGGTCTCCGCCAGGATCTTAACTCTGCTGAAAGGACCAGGGAGAATTATAGAGTTAAAGAAATCAGTGTGAACTCGTGTGAAGAGAGGTGAAATCCCAAGAGCAACGGAATGTTTAAAGGAGGATAGCATGCATGTTAGCACAATGCAGCTAAAAGCCTAAGGAATTTAGGAGGAAGAAAACTCTTTTAAAGACATGTTCAGAGCATGAATGAGAAAGAGAAAACCGCAGACCCTTTCTTGGAAAGAACACTAAGATTTTTTTTGTGCTTACTTAAAATACATTGATCATACCCCATTGCATACTGAGAAACCTGCCCGTCACCAAGGAGAAAAGTAAGAGAATATTTCCTCCTTTTCATTCACGTTTTCTAGAACCTTAGATTCCTTAAAGAATCTGAGCCATAGCTGAAGTGTGGCTCAGAGTTGAGGAGAGCAGAAAGCAAGTGGAGAGATGGGAAGAGACAGAAGACAGAGAAAAAGACTGGGCAGATTTGCTGGGGAAAATATGCTTATGAAATTCATAAGCCCCTTGAAAAGAGGCATGTCTTTAATTTGTTTATTCCATTATTCATTATTAGAAACTCCAAGTCTCAAACTCTTAATTCACAAGTATCTTTTCTAACAGGAGAGTGACTTTTTCAGATAAAGATGAATCGAACAAAATTCACTAGAGTAAGCGGGGATTAGGGTGGAGAAGTAAGCTAACATAAGCCAGTTACATCTGTGGACTGTAGCACATGCCACCTCAGGGTGCTCAGGGGTTCTATATAGACACTGCCAAGTCACCGCCAAGTCCCACTCTGGCTCCCGCGAGAGTATATGGCAAACAGGATGTGCGTTGGGTAGATGATAACACAACATTGCTGGGATGGGAGCGCAGATAAACTGGCAAGCATATTAGTGATTGTCAGCAACAGACTGTGTACATTTAGAAGCAGAGATGCCATTTAGCAGGATAAACTAACCTTCTGTCCCTTTGTGCCAGGCTAGCACACAATGGCAGGTTACAGGAATAGACCTATAGTGGGCCTATAATTGGGCAAAGAAATCATAGATGACTGTGTGTGCAGGACATAGCAGGAAACCTCAAAAGGAGGCCAGCAGCATATGCAAATGCAGAATATGCATATGCAAATGCACTGTGGGTGAACTCAAGGACTTCTTGCCTGGAGTTGCTTACCTTCACCAGAGCTGTTTGCTCTGTCCGGGACTGTGGTGAGCTCAGAAAACACGCATGGTCATGGCTGATAGATGGTACTTCCATTACACAATGGCTGCAGCTAATACTGTTGTGAAGGAAAACCAAACAGAGCTAAAGTTCACGGATTTAAGGTTTTGTGAAATTTGTTAGTGAACAAGATACACAGAACATAATAATGTTATTTTATTGCACACAGATTAAGATGTGTTTCCTATAGTATTATGTGTGCTTACGGGCACCTACAGTTCAAACAGTACAGAGGCTGAACCTTTCCTAATGAGAAAGACAGGCTGATTATATATGAACTGAGGACAGTCCAACAGGCAGAACTACTTTAGCACGTCCGTGCTGTTTAAACAATTCAGATGGGTGACGTGAAAAGGAGAGGCATGTGTTCTCTGTGGCACTTGAGGAGAACGGGACAGTTGAATCCACATCACAGAGAAAGGCTGACTGAGCTCAAAGAATTCCTTTTAACAGCTAATTGTTGAAAATAAGTGTGTTTAGAAACCATGGAACCTCTCCATTCCTGGGGTTTCCAAGCATATTTTCAACTGGACAACACACTCACTGAAAACATCTGGTAATGTCTTACAGGATCATACCCATGATTTGCTTGGACTAAATGCACATTAAATTTCACAGGGAGCCGGGCGGTGGTGGCGCACGCCTTTAATCCCAGCACTCGGGAGGCAGAGGCAGGTGGATCTCTGTGAGTTCAAGACCAGCCTGGTCTACAAGAGCTAGTTCCAGGACAGGCTCTAAAAACTACAGCGAAACCCTGTCTCGAAAAATCCAGAAAAAAAAAAATTCACAGGGTTGCATAAACTTTGGTTGAGGGAACGGTTGGGAAACCTGGCCTTCCACCTCCTTCGTGAAAAAAGGAGTAAGCACTAAGGCTCTTTCAAATAAAAAAAAGTTTGATTCCAATGCACTCTGAAAATTTAAAATTCATTTTCAGGACCCTTAATCAGTTAAGATACGATATACTCCAGCAACTAACAAAACCCCAGGTTTTTATGACTGCATACAGCTCACACTGCATGTATCTGTCTTTAGGAGAGCATCTTGATAAATACAGCTGAGAGCAAGGCACCCAATGTCTTCTTCTGGTGTTCTTCTGGCCTCCTATCTCACAGATGTGCAAACATCACACACACACACACACACATGCATGCCCAAACACACATGCACATACCCATGCATACACACACATCCACACACATGAACACATGCTAAAACACAAGCACACACACACAGTACAGCGTGCACTGATGCTCACGAGATCTTCTTTCCTTTTTGAAGCTAATCACAGGCTCACTTAATCATGAGGTATGGGGAGGGGAAGAGACAACACATTTTTCCATTTGCCCATAGAAGAAAAGCAATCTGTGTATAAATGTGTGCATTCATGTATGTGTAGCCGTGCATGCATGTGGAGAACAGAGAACCTCGGGAGTCATCCCTCAGGCACCATCCACCTCCTTTTTGAGACAGCCTCTCACTGGTCTAAAGCTCACTAAGCACCTAGATGGTTCCAGCCAGTGGGACAGAGTCTACCTGTCTCTACCCCAGCACTTGGGTTACAAGCCACCACACACTCCTGGGTTTCTATGTGAGTTTTAAGGATCAAACTCAAATCTTCAAGCTTGTGTGGCAGGCACTTCATGAACTATCTCCCCAGCCCCCGAGAAAAACAGTTATAATGGGCAATAACTCAGGCTGATTAAATTATAAATACATTCAAACTTTCACAGCGCAAAACAAAACAACTGGAAAAGTTGCACTGCTTCCTGTGCTGGGGCTGGCGCTGTCCCTGCGGGGAACATTCTCGTTAGCCCCAGAGGCAACTTCTACTTTCTGTGTCAATTTCTATAAAACAAGAGCAATCTTTCTGTATCTCAGGATTAATGATTCAGTGTCATGACACAAATGCAATTTCCTATAACATTCCAATAATCACAAGAATGGAATAGATAATAAGTATTCTCCTCCTCGAACCAGATCCCTGGTGTATTGGATGCATCTTTTGTCATTATTTTAATATCCTCTTGTGCAGTTTAATATCCTTTGAGCTATTTTCTATGTTTTCTAAAGAAGTTGTTCAAGGTATTTAGTTGTGCTATTCCATGTCACACGGGCACAAGACCCACAGAGAGTTTTCTGAGGACACCCAGAGCTGGTATCAGGTTCAGAAACAGCCAGTCCCAGCTCCTAACCTATGGCATCCCATCCATGCCCTCCCATGCTCTTTGTTTGGCTCTCACCCCTATTCCAGTCACCCTACTCAACGCTGGCAAGGAGAACAGTGAATGTAGGCTACTTGGGACATATATGCAGAGCCCTCTTGACAATCTGCCAGTCAAAAATAGCTCTGCTTCACTGGCCTGTCCCTATGAGGAGGCCACAGGAGAGAGACTGGGCACATGATCCAGGGGGTTTGAGTTGCAGTCATCCCAGATGTTCCAGACACCTGCATTCTGTGTGCAGATGGCTGCGTAGTAAGTGTGGCATCCAGGAATGTGGGCCCAGGTCCACTTGCACCCAGTCAGGGGAAAGTCCCTTCTGCAGGAACTGGCTGTGACTTGGAAGGTGAAGTGGAAAGTCTGGAGGCACAGGTCAGGGACAGTATGGGGTAGAGACAGATCCCAGGCTCTGCCTGCCAGTTATGTCTTACTGTTGGGGGGGGGAGCTGTGTGTGACCCAGCAGTCGCAGAAGAGTAGAGAAGGCTCCTAGCAAGGTCAGGAGTGGGTGCACGTGCCTACATCCAACATACACAGCCAACACTTGCCAACATAGCCAGAAAGGTCTATTAGAGACCCTGCAAAGGTACCAAATGCTGACTGTGTAGTGACTTCTTTTAAGGAATTCATATATTCAGGTTTTTTTCTGGCAGGGTGGGATGGGGAGTGAAGCATAAAATTATACAACAGCTAAGAACAGCACAATAAGACACTGTAAAATAATCACTAAAATGCAGAATTTTTTATTGTTAAAAGAAAAATTTACATTTACTCCCCTTGTTCCCGGCCCTCCCGCTCCTCCACTACCCCACCACCCCTGCTTCCATAAGATGGGGCAGGATACTCTGCCCTATGGGAATAAAATGCAGAATTTAAATAAAATAGAGTTCAAAAGTGTTGAGCAAGTTTTTTACAGTCTACCGTTTGTACTGTGGTCTGAAACTGTCCCTCTTCTGCGGTTCCACGGCCTGTGTAAATTGTTCATAGCTGATTGTCAAGATGCCTTGTCCTTTGGGGAAACCCATATTACAAAGCAATATTACCTTTGCACTCCTGTAGTTCCAGTCACCAGAGAGGCTACGGCGGGAGGATCACATGAGCCAGGTAGTTCTTGGCAACCCCAGGCATCATCACAACATCCTATCTTTAGCTTGCTTCAAAAGCATGAAGACCTGAATTTAATCCCCAGAAGCCATTTTAACATGCCAGGAGTGGTGGTGCACACTTGTAACTAGAGAACTGGGGGCAGAGGTGGAAACAGGCCTGATAGCGAGGCAGCCTTTCCTAATTGATGAGAGATCTTGCCTAAAAAACAACAACAAAAATCAAACAAGATGGACCTGAGTAATGACATTAAATTGTCCTCTGGTATCCTTATGCAAATGATTACACATGTACCTGGACACACATACACACATGCACACATACACACATCACACACACACCCCCATATAACACCTAACACTAAATATATATGTGTGTGTGTGATGTGTGATGTATATATATATTTTATATATATATAATATATATATACATATCACACACATCACACATACAGATACCATACACATACATACACCAAAGAGCTAAATAAAATGAACACCACCACCACCACACACACGAAACAAAAAGGCCTTTTGAGAAAAAGTTATTATCCGCTCTTTTATAAGATTAAGGCATGCTGAAGTCTTTTGTACTGATTAGGGGCAACACTTAATACCGACATTTGTGTATCCCCTGAACACACTGGTGTGAGCCGCTCGCTCCAAACCAGATGAGAAACATAATTTCTCACTTAATGACTCTGATTTTGGAGTTCATCCGAACAAATTGACTCCTGTAGAAGAGTATTCCTCTTTCATCATGAAAATGGGATGCAGGAAGGGTCCAGTGCTCTCTTTTCTCAAGGACAGACTAAAATCCCAGTGTTTCTAGGAGTGTCCCAAAAGAGTCACAACTAACAAAGACTCACAGGGAGGAGACCGGACAAGCTTGCCTGGCGTTGTTGAAAGAGTCATCTCTCATCTAGCCAAATGAGTCTGTTCTTTCCCTTTCCCCCTTTTGGAAAAAGCTTCATGCTAGCGCTCCCTGAGACAGCTCAAATGTATTATTCTGATCAAAGTAACTAACTGATTTCTCAAGGAGCTTAATGCAGCTGTCAGTGCGGACATGGGGGTTACGGTGTTGAAATCCTGTTGACAATGAGTGTTCATAAGGTGAACATCTTATTATAGGCCACCTAGAGGGCTGGACGTGAGACCCTTCCTTTCTCAGCCCTATTTTTAGAGGACTCATGTGATACGCGGCTCTTGCACCTGTCAGCAGCAGGCTCAGCCAGCAGCCACCACCAGCCCGTCTGTGCCATTACTGTACTTGTGGGCACATGAGGACACCCAGGTTGGCGCTGGGGCTGTGTGAAGGTCACTGTGGCCTGTGGCCTTCGGAGAAGGAGATGCACGATGTTCGCTCTTGACCAGCAGCTCAGACTCAAACCCTGACTTCCCAGGGCAATAGCGACAACTGCTTGGCAGGAAGGAGAAAGGTTTTCTAGTTTGTTTTTCAAAACAAAAATTGACAGGCCATGAATGCTTAAACACACACAGATTTATGTGCACTAGTCATGGGGGATTTAAAATGACGTACAAACCTGACACTTACAGTCTAGACTGAGAAGGAGCAGGGAAGGGCAGAGAAACCCCTGAACCTAAAAGGTGCTTATATTTTTAACAGCTAGAATTCTTTCTTGTCACTTGAGAAAGTCTTTTGTTTGTTTTTCTAAGCTTTTGATGCCATCTTTGTTCTATATTGTTGTTTTAAGGAGAGAGATAAAAGGAAGAGAAAGATAAAGAAGAGAGTGGGGAAGAGGAGGACCAGGAAAAAGAGGAGGAGGACAAGGGGCAGGGAAGGAAGAAGTGAGGGAGGGAGGGAGGGAGGGAGAGAAGGAGGGAGGGAGGGAGGGAGGGAGGGAGGGAGGGAGAAAGGGAGAGAAAAAAAGAAGGAAAAGGAAGGAAGGAAGGGCAGTGGTGAGAAGAGAAGGGATGTGTTGACAAGATTCAAGGACATACTCTGTATGGAGTCATTAAAGACACATGAGTTAATTCTCAAAACCTTCCTGAATAGTTGTATTTCAGCAGAATTCATATATATATATATATATATATGTGTGTGTGTGTGTGTGTGTGTGTGTGTGTATACATATGTTTGCTTACATCATTTTGTAAAATGGTATTGTATACATACTACAGCATGTACAAGAGTTACAAGAAGAAAATTGCTATTACCAATAAAGTAGCCACTTGCCTAAATCAACTAATATTACAGCTCTCCTTTGTTCCCTTGTTCCCTGCTCACACCCCCCTTTTACAGGAAGCAAGGCACGGCAGAGGAAAGAGGGTGGGAGTACCACACATACTTGTACTCTCATGCACACACACTTGCACGCATGCATGTGCACACATACACACACACACACGTACATGCACACACACACACACACACACACACACACACACAAGAAGGAGGACCTTTGATACCTCCACCCCTGATTCTGGAGTTTCTCTCAAAGGCGTTGTCAGGGAAATGGGGGACTGCAATCTGGGGTACCAGTTCTGTTTTCAAAGTCCCTCCTCACACAGATTCTGTACAGTCAATCTAAAAGCAGCAAGAGAGGCCCATGGGGAAATCAGCCAGAAGAGCAGCCATCATTTACTGAGAGTTAATGTGCTCCTAATGTGTTGAAAAGGCAGCCTGCATTTCCTCCTCACATCACCCCCACCTCACACGGAGAACAATTTTTTTCCACTGTGTCATTCATTTGAGGGACCTGGGAATGGAAGCCAGAGCCTTGTGCATACTAAGGAGACATTTTACCACTTATTCACCGTCAACCCCCTTTCTGTCCATTTTTACAAAGGCAGAAACAAGGCATAGAGAAGTGAGGGAGCTTCCTCAAGGTTGTATCACATAGTCTGAGCCAGAGTTTGCATGTGATTGGCCACAAAGTCTAAGCTCTTACCTGCTCACACATGGGCATAAAGGGGAACCTAGGTTATCCTGAGCAACTTACCCACACCAAGAAACCGTGCTACACTAGGTCATCCAGGCACTCTGTGAGGTTGCAGAAGGGTGGTACCAACAGACACTAGAGCACTTCCCCAGAGATACTGACTAGGCAGCTGCCCATCCTCTATCTTGATCCCATTCTGGAGATACTGTGCTAGGTGATCCAACACGGGAGAGAACTGTCCATCTTGTTGAGAGTCACAATGCTGTCCACAGATGGCACTAGGGACGTCCACTTTAGGTTCTGTGAACCAAAGCTCTGACTTAAGGACTTGCTGTGTGTCAGGAAGGGGTTCATAATCTTCCCATTGTCTCCTCATGCCCAGATATTTCTGAGTCATCTCAATCAGAGCCAACCTCCCCTAGGACGCCCTGTCTCGGAAATGTGTCTGTTGATGTTAGCTTCTATGCATTTTCCCCAGTTTTTTTTTTCTATATTGCTTGTGATGTTTGTGCAGCTGCTTCAGAACTAAATATGCAATCAGGGTGATGCAATTAGATGCCTTCCTTATCATGGAAGGGAGAAAATGCCAACTCAAATTTGATGCAATTTAAAAATGCTCCGTGATACAAAATGATAAGTTCACTTAATTGATGTGATCTTAATTGGAGTCACAGGGGAAACGAAAAGGCATACTGAGTTGGGTTGTTTGTGTTTTTAATAGCACTGTTTGCCTGAGATTGGACCATTATCTCCCTCTGATTCCCCAAATGATGAAGAGTTTGTATTGCTGAGGTTTAATGAGAAAGGAATGCCAGGGTACAGCATTTTTCCTGCCTTTTCCTGGTGTGCTTCTGTTCTTAGAATATTTGGATTTTATGGGCTATATATTGAGGATGAGCCACTAGGAAAAGTACTTCAGACAACTCTGTTCCCTTCCCAGTGATTAGAAGAAGCACACAGACTGTCCATTACTGTCCATTACCATCAACTGGTGACATTCTCTCTTTTAATATCTATTGAGCCAAAGACATCTCCTTGAAAATGTTATTAGCCTAGAAAGACCAATGAACAGCACTAAATCCCTGCTCTAATCACACCATAACTGGAAAGAGAAACAAGAAAACCACATGTAAGATCCTGGGATAGATCAGAGGGCATCCTTGGACCAGGAATGGTCAACAGATTTAAAGCATAAGGCTGAATTTTAAGATATAGAGGATGGATGTGTGATGACCACAGTAGACCAGGGCTTTGATGTCTTCTCAAGTTCATCCAACTGAACAACTGTTATGTATCTCATTCATTTTCATATGTGTCATTCTTTTATTTTATTTTGTATTTCAAGAGTTTCTTTTAAAAGGAATGGTGTGGGACAATTGTCTATATTCTGTCCATTATATTTTAAATAAACACTGATAGGCCAGTAGCCAGGCAGGAAGAAGAGGCAGGTTGAGGAGAACAGGAGAATTCTGGGAAGGAGAAAGCCCATTCCTCTGCAGTCCTGACATGACCCCAGAAGAAGCAAGATGTGACTGCCTCACTGAGTAAGGTACTGAGATACATGGCTAACACAGATAAGAATAATGGGCTAATAATGGACTGATATAAATTATAAGAGTTAATAAGAAGCCTGAGCTAATGGGTCAATCAGTCAGACCTCTGTGTGATTTCTTTGGGACTTAAGGATTGCAGGAACTGGGCAGGACAAAAACCTTCCTTAAAGGAAGACTTATTAGAGATAGGCCTGATCTGTAATCCAAGCACTTGGGAGGCTGAAGCAAGGGAATTGTTGTGAGTTCAAGGCCAGCTTAGACTACATAGTGAACTCGAGACCAGCCTGGATTATTGAATAAGACCCTGTCTTAAAAATAAAAGAAGGGGAGGAGAAAAAAAAAACAAAAAGGTCGATTCAGGCAACATGGCTTATCAGTAAGTACACAATATTATACATTTCCATCAAGAGCACATTTTATGAAGCACAATGTCACGTGTTTAAAAACAAGGATGTTGCTTTGTGTAAAGTGACTCAATTCACTAGAAGTATTTAGCTCTGAAACATGCCCCAGTTTCTCACTCTGGTTAAAAGATAGACTGAGGTATCAGTTAGCCAAGTTGAGTTAATGTTTGATGAGATCTCTTCAGTGAATTTTTCCTACAAAAAAGGGAGAAGCAAGGAGGGAAAGAAGAAGGGGAGGGAGGGAGAAGGTAAAGGAGGGAAGGAAAGGAAGACAGGAAAGCTACAGTTTTATTTGATCAGGGCCCAGTGAATTCCCAAGCACTTGGGAAAAGTAGCTGCTTGGTGCATGAAGCCTCCACCAGAGTCACGTAGGGGACACTGGGGAACTGGGCACAGTCGTAGGATGAGTTAGATGTGGGCTGAGTTTATGCACAACTCCTGGAGGAAAAAATACTCAGACGCAGCCGAATGCCTGAATTTACCCAAACGCCCTATTTAATCTTGCTTTATACAAAATACAACAATGTCTTGTTAACTATTATGTATTTGAATTATTGTTTATTTAAATTATTGTTTATTAATGAATCACAGAGTGTTTATTTTCTTTGTCTCGTGGTGATTATAAATTTAAGATCAGGAACCTTAATTTCCATGTCCTTCACTGCTCAGCATAAACTGGGAATTATTTATTAACAAACTTTATTCTTTGAATAAATGGCTGATAGGTTCCAGGGAGTGGATTTTCTAGCAAAGTTAACACTGAAAAGTACGTTTTCATGCTGAATTTTGGTTGATGCTCTCTGCCCACCACTAAATAAGCAACCCCGTTCTCCACACACTGAATCCAGCTGGTGCGTGTATAAACTCTATCAACAAGAGATCTTACCGTGTTGATGGAAAAGAAATTATTTACCTAACTGCATTTCCTTTGCTTATCCATGAGCCAGTGGCTCACTCTTATCCTCCCTAAGGCTCCAGCCTCTGTGGAACAGGGGGAGGAAAGAACGTAAGAGCTGGGAAGTAAGGAGAAAGGCTATGGAAAGTCATCAAGAGCAAAACCCAGCTCTTGAAATCACAAACTCCTAGAGATTGTAGATCCTCACACTGCACTGAGTCTGCATAAGAATGGGCCCATAAACCAAACAGTGGTCGCATAAACCTTTAATCCCAGCGCTTGGGAGGCAGAGGTAAGTGGATCTCTGTGAGTTTGTAGCTAGCCTGGTCTACAAAGTGAGTTCCAGGACATCCAAGATTGTTAAATAGAGAAATTCTGTATTGAAAAACAAAACAAGAAAAAGAGTGGACCCATCAACAGTCAGATAAGGGATGGTGGTGTGCAACCCCTCGCTATTGACTATTAACTATTTCTAGATTTATTAAAAGGAAGAACCATTGCTTTCAGTTGTGTGCCCACAGGTGACACCATTGGGTTCCAATGGAGAGTTCTAATCTAATAGCCACCCAGATGATCTTAGTTAACATACGCCTTTAATCCCAGAGTTTGGGAGGCAGAGGCAGGTGAATCTCTGTGGGCTTGAGCCCAGCTTGGCTACAGAGAGCATTCCAGGATAGTGAGGGCAGTTACACAGAGAAACCCTGCCTCAGAAAAACAAACAAACAAACAAAGGATTATAAAACAAAAGCAAAAGTCATGAATCTAGAAAAGGAACAGGTAGGGGTGGGGAAGGGTGGTTGACAGGGATGAGCAGAAGATAAAAGTGGGTATAAGGGAAAGAAATCAGGATATGTTATAAGCTTGCATGAAATTTTCAAATAAGAAAGTAAGCTATAAAAATACAATATCTGGGTCTTAGATTTGATTCCATTGGTCCTCCTGTCTGTTTTTATGCTACTGCCAGGCTGTTTTCAGTACTGTAGCTCTGGAGTAGAGTTTGAAGTCAGGGATTGTGATGCCTCCAGGAGTTCCTTTATTGTACAGGATTGTTTTGGCTATCCTGGGTTTTTCGTTTTTCCATATGAAGTTAAATGCCATTTTTTAAAGGTCTGTGAAGAATTTTGCTAGGATTTTAATGGGCATTGCTTTGAATCTGTAGATTGTTTTTGGTAAGATTGCCATTTTTACTATATTCTACCTACCCAAGGATATGAGAGATCTTTCCATTTTCTGGTGTCTTGTTCAATTTCTTTCTTCAAGGACTTAAAGTTCTTGCCATGCATGTCTTCCACTTGTTTGGTTAGAGTTACTTCGAGATATTTTATGCTATCCGAGGCTATTGTAAAGAGTGATGTTTCTCTGATTTCTTTCTCAGCCCATTTATCATTTGTGTAAAGGAGGGCTACTGATTTTTTTTAGTTAATTTTGTATCTTACTACATTACTGAAAGTGTTTATGAGTTGTAGAAGTTTCTTGGTAAAATTCTTTGGGTCACTTATGTAAACTATCATATCATCAGCAAATAGTGAGAGTTTGACTTCTTCTTTTCCTATTTGTATGCCTTTGAACTCCTTTTGTTGTCTTATTGCTCTAGCTAGGACCTCAAGAACTATACTGAATAGATATGGAGAGAGTGGACAACTTTGTCTTGTTCCTGATTTCAATGGGATCACTGTGAGTTGCTCTCCATTTGATTTGATGTTGGCTGCTGGCTTGGTGATAATTGCCTTTGTTATGGTGAAGTATGTTCCATCTTACACCCATCAAAATGGCCAAGATCAAAAACACTGATGACAACTTATGCTGGAGAGGATGTGGGGTAAAGGGAACAATCCTGCATTGCGGGTGGGAATGCAAACTGGTACAACCCCTTTGGATATCAGTATGGCCATTTCTCAGAAAATTAGGAAACAACTGTCTTCAAGACCCAGCAGTACCACTTTTGGGTATATATGCAAAGGATGTGCAATCGTGCCTGAAGGACATGTGCTCAACTATGTTCATAGCAGCATTGTTTGTCATAGCCAGAACCTGGAAACAACCTAAATGCCCCTCAACCAAAGAATGGACAAAAAAATGTGGTACATTTACACAATGGAATACTACATAGCAGAAAAAAAATGACATCTTAAAGTTTGCAGCCAAATGGATGGAGCTAGAAAACATCATATTGAGTGAGGTGTAACCAGATCCAGAAAAACAAATATCATATGTACTCACTCATAAGTGACTTTTAGACATAAAGCAAAGAAAACCAGTCTACAATTCACAATCCCAGAGAACCTAGACAACAATGAGGATCCTAAAAGAAATATACATGGATCTAATGTACATGGGAAGTAGAAAAAGACAAGATCTCCTGAGTAAATTGGGAGCATGGGGACCATGGGAGAAGGTTGAAGGGGGAAGGGGAGAGGCAGGGAGGGGAGCATAGAAAAATGTATAGCTCAATAAAATCAATAAAAAGAACAAATAACCAATAAATACATTGAAATGTAAAAGAACACTATTGTTAAAGAGTGTAAATATGTCACAAAATGTCACACCATAATCCATAAATATGCATTATTTCCTTGGGCTGATTGAAAATAAAAATGGGTCAATAAACTTTTATTTAGCTAAAATCATTGACTCCATAATACCTGTGGTCACCAGTTGCCAGGAACAATGCAGAAGCTTTTGTGTTGACCTAGTGGCCCCTATTCCTCACACCCACCTTTCCTTTCCTGGCTCCACAGTTCTGTGTGTGAGAGTCACACATTGCTCACACGTTCCTTATAGTAACACGATGTGTAGAAAATGCCCCTGAGCCCTTAGCGAATGCCTCCCAACACAAGCTAAAGAGTGGGTTTTGTCACATTGTCTTCGAATAACTTTTTCAGGGCATGTGAACGAAACTGTTCATTCAGACATGCCAATCGGAAGGTGGGATTTGGGTGTCTGGCGGCTGATTTATTGGTTCCCTGCTAGGAATCTTGATCCAATAGGGAAAGACTGGAATAGGACATAGTCCAAGAATTATGGATGCTATTTCTTGTGCTTCAAGCAGTTCGGCAAGGCTGGTTTTACTGTACCTGGGAAAGGGCCAACCTCCAGCAATATGAGGCCATTCTGGATGTTTTTAGGTAGCCTGATGTGTGTGGCAATCGGGTCTCCTGCAAGCAATGCTTTTATGTTTGTATAACTCTTCACTAGAGGTTAAAGGGTTAAAGACGGGTGGCATGGGATGGACACTTTGGGGAGTAAAGAGTAGCCAGAATGCTCATTTGGTTTACCAAATGTTTATTGTGTAGATGCTGCATGTCAGGCACTAATGTAAATGCTGGGAAGACAGTGGAGCATGCGACAGGCATTCTCTAGAGCCTCCGCCTCGGGGATTTCCCTCTAGCAGAAAAAGTACACACTCCATCCAGGTACATACACTGAGTCTGCTGCCCAGCTGGGTACAGCTGCCCATGAAGTTTACTCCTCATAAAGTATTTCCTTGATCACAGAAATTCATATGCAGACAAGACATACGTGAAAATTCTGGTTGACTAAAAACGAAAGAAAAAAATTAATCAGAGTTTTATTATCCCAGGCTGACCTCATACTCCTCATCTTCCTGCTTGTGCCTACAGACCTGGATCGTTTGAGTCTTCCCTCCCTTCCTCCCTCCCTCCCTCCCTTCCTTCCTTCCTTCTTGCCTTCCTGCCTTCCTGTCTTTCTGCATTCCTACCTTCCTTCCTTTTATAGTTATTTATAGATTTCTTGACAGAGAGAGGAAAAGCATGGACTATGCTCCACAGGACAGGAACAGGGTCACTTGAGCATGTAGCTCAGAATTCTAGGCTTCAGAACAACATGAAAGCCATATGCAGTCAGTAAAAACCGTAACTTTTCAATTTTGTTCTTTCAGACTAGTGATACATGGTAGAAACTCTCCCATTGCAGCGCACAAACGGCTGTCTGCACTCTATGCGCTACCATACTGTTCCCGAGCTTCGGGCAAGGGGCTGGAGGTTGAAACACACAAACTCACAGACAGACAGACAGACAGAGACACAGACCTCTAGTCACTGGTAAGAAGCCCTTTATTTAATAACACCATGGAGGCTTATATACCCAACAGTCAGGTGGGCCAACAGGTGAAAACCTTATCCTCTGATCCTCAAGGCAACTCATGCTCGCGAAGCACAGCTTTCAGTAACTCAAGTCAGATGGAAAGATCTCTAGCATGGAAGAGCCACTGGAGGCCAGGACTCCAAATGGTCCCAACATCCCATGACTGTGAGGGGATTGTCTTGGTTATCATTTGATGCAGAAGGTACGATCTCACTGTGGGCAGGACCATCCCTAGGCATCAAGGTGGTCTTGAGCTGGGAAGAAAGCTACCTAAGCAGGAGCCTGTGAGTGAGCCAGCCAGGAAGCAGCATCCTCCATGGGTCCTGCTAATTCCCTTGACCGTGAATGAATTCTCGGGTCATAGGTAACACAGCCTGCATAGCAAGCAGTCCTGTTAGGGGTTCTGCCTTGAGTTCCTGCTTTAGCTTCCTTTGGTGATGAAGTGTGAGTGAGAAGTGTAAGATAACACACCCTTTCCTTGTCTAAGTTGTCTTTGGTCAGTGTATTTTAAAACAACAAAAGCAAACTAGAAGGTCATAAACAAAAAGCAAAGAGTGAGATGGCATTTGGGACAGAATAAACAGGAAGAAATAAAGATGCTTGTAAAAGATACAGAAAATGCGACATCTAATGAATTTTTCCTTAAAGATATAAAAATTAAAAAGAATCTAGATAAAAACAATGGCAATAATTGTTGTGTTTCTGGTTGCCAAGCTGTCAGATCAGTCCTGACAACAGCTGGTTCTACCTATGTGCACTGGTGCCCACTGAGAGGAGAGTTTGCTTTTACTTGGAGGACCTGCCTACTTAGTCCCACTTCCCAGCAGGGAGTATGCTCAATGTCTTCCAAAAAAAATCACACCTTGGGGAGGAAGTGAGATGGAATTTATGGCCCATACTTCTCTGCCTCAGGCATCATACTCTATTTTATTGTGTTCACGAGGACCCAGACCACTCCCCAGGGTCCTGTGACTTCAGCTGGGACCACAGCACTGGTTTAGATTATGACTCTGCTCCGGAGTCAGAGCACGACATGGGACCATAGGCTCACTTTCTGCCGGTACCAAATGATGGCAAATCTCTTGACATTCTATCCATTCTCTTCTAGTGAGAGATGCTTAAACCAATAGCAATATAACAACAGCAAAGCTCAACAAACTGGTGCTAGGAGGCAACTTCTGATACATTAATTGTTACTTATGAAGATGTGCTGCTAAAAATCACATTAATAATTAAACACTAATGTTTTTGATAAAATTATTTTTTTAAAGGGCATTTGCTTTTGTCTCTATTTAATAGTGTAATGGGTATTCAAGCTGTTTGTCTATGTATGTGAAAGAAAAGTTTAATGAATTTCCTTTGTGCAAAGCACTCTTGTTTCTCCTAATTTATCATATTTTAATGGCGACTGGCCCCAAACTGCTAAAATCATTATGGAGTCTGCAGGTAGAAATTTCTGCATTTATAGTGGTTGAACCTGAGTGATGGGGACATAAAGATTCATTGTAAGTTTGAAAGTTTTTATAATAAAAAGCTAACAAAAGAGATAAACAACATACTGCAAGAAAATGATTTTAAAATTACCTATCTGGCATCTAACTCATAGTCAATGTTTCTAAAGAACTTTCAAAATTCTGTACAAAAATGTGAGCAAACTGGGATGCTCAGTCTTCATTGTCAGTGCCACTGGGTTTAGAGTCACCTAGGATGTCCACATCAGGACAGTCTGTGAGTTTGTTTCCAAAGGGGTTTAAGAAGGAAATGTACATCCGCAGATGTGCATATTGTCATCCTAGCCTGTGAGCTAGAGTCCTAGGCTCAAATAAACCAAGATTAGGAAGTGAACTGAGCACCACCACCAATCTTCCTCTAATTTCAGACTGTGTATACATCATGACCAGCTGCCTTAAAATCCTACCACCGTGCCTTCTCCACCATAATGACCTGTGTTCTCAAATTGTGAACCACAGTGGACCCTCCCTTCCCAACCTGTCTTTATCATAACAGTGAGAAAAGTAACAAATAGAATATACTGCAAAACTGGAAAATATTTGAAGCAGCAATTCACAAGAGGAAATAAATAGATAGGAAATGAGTTCATGGAAAGATGGTTAAGATTGTTTGGCATGGGTAAAATGCAAAATAAAACCATAGTGAGATTGCTGTAGCCCTGAGGCTGTCTTAGGCAGATGAAGGAACTGGCACACTGAAGGGAACGTGGGCTGGTACAACCACTCTGGAAAACAGTTGTCTTACCCAACACTTAAACATTCAGTAGAACTTTTTTGCTTTTAATATTTACCTAAATGAAATGTTCATATTCATATGCATAAGACTGGTCCTCTCAAACATTCCACACTCATAACAGCTTTATCTGAGATAACTTCAGATTGGAAAAACCCGCATGATAGTAATGGACATGTTTATTATCTTAATCATGACGTTGGTCATGTACCCATATGTCGGAACTTATTAAACTGTGCAATTTAAACAAATGAGGTTTACTGTATGTCCATTACAAGTTAACAGAACTGTGCAGACAATTATTTCCATGACTCATCCATATAATTTATTAGTGGGTTCCAGAATGCCTTGGTTAAGGCCCCTAAACTATCATTACTTTAATGGCCCTCACTCAAGTTACTACTTAACTCAAATTGAATCAGTACCTATGTTAATTAATTTTTATTACTGTGATAAACACCGAGAAATTTCTTAAAGGAAGAGCTTTATTTGACTGATGGTTCCAGAGGCTTAGAGTTCACAATGGTGGGAGAGGAAATGGTAATGGGCAAGAAAACTGAGTGACCACATCCCAGCCATACAATGGGAATAGAACTCCAGCGGTTAGAGACAGAGAAGTGGAAATGGTAGACTGTAAGCCCTTAAATCCCAGGGCCAATGTTGTGCTTCCCCAACAGGCTGCACAAACCTCTCGAAATGGTGCTACCAACTGGTGACCAACTGTTGAAATGTAGGCATCTATAGGGGACACTTTTCACTCCAGATGATATCCAAGAATATTATATTACTGCATTTCCAAAAGGCTTGAAGTGGAAGTCAAGAAACAACTCATGTATTTATCTCAGCCCGTTTAGGGTGCTAATGATTGAAATACGATAGTATTTGGGATCCATTTATGATTATTACAATACAGTATGATGAATGCATGCAAAAGATAATGAAAAAATATGTATTAAGAACTGTTTAGTCCTTTCATATCAAGGCAGGAAAGTCTTCCTGGCATGGTGGAATCTATGTAAGAATTAATGGAACCAGTCAGACAACTATTGGTTAGTTAGAGGGACATTCTGTGCAAAGCAAACAATCAGATGAAAGCGAGAGGAGAATTTGGGGAATTGAAGAGATTAGTGTCATTGGGAGTGAAAGAGTAGTGATGAGGGTGGAGACGAGCCATGAGCAGAAGAGACTGGAGCATGGAAGACCAAGTGAGCTTAAGAAGTTTGCATTTTACTGTACAGAGTAATGAGACAGAAGCTGTGAGGAAAAAAACAACTCACTGAGCAACAAGACTGAAGATGGGAGACTAGTGGGTGGAAGCTCCGTTAAGAGAGTAAAGCAATCATCAAATTCAATAATGCTGAATTAAATGATGCCAATAAAGGCCATAACCTTGAACCACAGCAGCGAAATACAATAATTAGCAATTATCTCTCATTCTAGCACTCAGGAGGTGGAGGCTGAAGACTTGCAAGTTTAAGAACGTCTCAAAAGACTCTGCCTCAAAAATCAAAGCACTGGAAATGCAGGTTAATCAGAGACTGCTTGCCCAGTCAGTATGCATAGACCATAATGTGGTCTAGGTTTCTGTGAAAGGAACCCAGTTAAGGAAATGAAGGAATTGAAGAGCAGGGTGGTCCTATACAGCTCTGAATACCTCTAGGTGAGATAGAGGAAAATGGTTTTAATCTCTTCCGTAGTTCCCTTCAGATACCATAAATTGTAGGAGGCACAGCGGTCCTTGCATTTGCAGATAGTACTAGAGGAACCTGGACTCTTAGCATACAGGTTGCTTCTTCAAAGGAAGGAATGCATAACTTGAAATCTGCCCACAAGTGTGGGAACAGATGTGTTTAACAGCTTCATGGACTTAGTGCAGACACCCCTAGACCCTGATCATAAGCCTTTTTTTTTGTTTTTAATCTCAGTCAATAATAGAACCTATCTATATGGAAGATGTCACATGTACTTTACAGAGAGTTTTGATATACTCACATATGATCTTTATTTTGCTTACCTTTCCCTCAAGGGGATTTGTGTTTGCTTTGTTGTACATATGAACTGAGTTAACTGTCACCAGGAAAGTTTGCACCAAATTGTGCTGTGCTTAAATATGCCGAAAAAAACCGCTCAGGGCCAGGCTCCTGAAGTTTGAACCAGCACTGGCTAATTAGTCGTGTTGAACTGAACTGTCCTCCTGTCTTCCAAGATTCACCACTCTGCTGGCTGTGGAGGTTACAGAGACCCCCTCCCAAGAGCCCGGTGAAGACGAAACCACATTTTGTTTGCTGATCCGGACATTTAAGACATAGAAATGGGCATCACCGATTCTCTTCATTTTGCGGTAAACTTTAAATCTTTCCGACTTTTAGCAAGCTGAAAAGAGATGTAGTAATAAATATGTCCCCAGCCACCATATTGTAACTTGACCAAAATGTGGATAAATTAATGTGCCATCCTGTTGAGATGGTGACTGACACCAAAACTGAGAAGGATTTTGAATACTTTCACTCCAAAGAAATGATGAATGTTTGGGGATACAGATATAGTTCTTGTGATATAAAAATTATATTCTACATATAAAATCTAGCCATTATATGTTACCCAATTACTATGTATGACTCTTACACGTTCAAGAACCAGTAAAAATGAATTTAATTTACAGACAGAAGAAAATTAAGTCAGTGGCCACAGGTGTCCCTGATAGGTTGTGAGAGGGCCAGAGGAGGGATGGCCCTTTCTTCAGTGTCTTTGGCAGTAGCGTTGGGTTTAGAAGCATATGTTCGTGATCTGCATGTCTTTATTACATTTGTGTGTGTGTGTGTGTGTGTGTGTGTGTGTGTGTGTGTGTGTACATGTAAATGCCATAAAAACTTTTAGGAGTTGGTTCTCTCCTTCCACAAGAATCTTGGGTACTGAACTCAGGTCACCAAATTTGGGTGCAAGTAACTTTACCTACTGAAAATGCCAGCCACCATCTATTTTTTTAAAAAATTGAATTAAGAAAGATAGGAATGGGTGGAATAGCTAGAGCTGAGTACAAATCTATTGTGTTTCAGATATGTTCCACGATTTTCCTGCACAATAAAGCTCAAATGATAAAATAATTCAAATAGTTTATTAGCCAAATATTTGATCTATGATGTGGATTTCTGAAGAACTGAAACACATTTTCTGAACTAATTTTGGGGCCATAGTTTTGTTTTGATACAATAAAATAGAGGTAGAGGCATTTCAGAAATAATTCAGTTGCATTATAGAATTGGAGAAAAGAGTAAACTCATCAAATTGTTGGATACAAGGAAGAAAAACCCAATAGACCAGGAATGATAAAGGAGGGAAGGAAACTCAGCCTGAGAAAGAGCTATATGCTAATCAAAACAGTTCAAATATAGATAGCAGGTTTGATAAAAATTGAATCAATGTTAAATTTACTAAAATTATAATTACTGTGACTACATGATCAAAGAATGTCCTTATGCCTGGAAAAATTGATTCTTAAGAATTAAATGTGTGATTGTCTGCCCTACTTTCATTTCTGCTGCTATAGCGGAAATCTCTGACCAAAGGCAATGCAGATAGAAAGGGTTTGTTTAGCCCGTAGCTCCAGGTTACACTCAGGTCTTAAAGCAGCTGGTCACATCCCATCCACAGTCAATAACAGAGAGCACATGCGTGCTTAGTGCTCAGCCAGCTTTCTCTTCTGTTACACTGTTTAAAGCCCCAAACCTGGGTGAGGTGCTGTCCACCTTCAGCCTGGGCCTTGCTATACCATTTAAGGCAACCAAGACAATCCCCTCCCGAGATAGACAAACCGGATCTAGACAATCCTTCATGAGACCCTCTTCCAAGATGTTTCTAGGTTGTGTCAAGTTGAAAGTTAGAACTGTCACAATACCTAGCCACATCTGTGCATCTATAATCTATGTATTATCTATCTATTCCCCGTGTAGTCAACACAGTGAAACCTTGCATCAAAAACAGAAATCTTAAAACAATCTTGGTTTCTCAAATCAAATATTTGAATTAATTTGACAGTAAGATTCATCTAGCGAACAAACAAGGTGTGAACACTGTGCAGAGATGTGTCCATTGGTGTCCTCATAGGTGAGGTTGGTGTGGTGTCAGCTGTCAGGAGGCTACGAGGACACAGGACAGCTATCGGAGCTAGCTCTAGACTTCTGTCGGCTACAGCAATGCAGAAATCCTCAGCTAAGTCTCTGGATCCGTTCTGAGGATCCAGTGTATAAGGCTATACACTCACTAGACTGCAGGCAAGTTATTTACCTTGCTGTCTCCGATTCCTTCCCACTGAGAGCAGACAGTGTGTTGTGAGGATTGAAGGGACTGGCATCTAAGAAAACAGTAAGATCTTAATACCTTGTGATGCTTAGTCTTGATTGTCAACTGTGGGCTCTGATACCTGCCAGCCTGAGGACGCCATGCAGCTTCGTAGCTGAAGGCCAACAATTTAGAAAGACAATAGATGAGGGTTTTGCTCCAGCCTTCCTTTTCATTTGTAGATTGCTTGATGAGAGGTTGCTGTCTCCAAAACTGGGGAAGGAATGCAGGTGTGTGTGTGCTGGGGGAGGTGTCCCGGGAAAAAGGAATATCAATAGAAAAATTCCTCAAGAGGGAGGAGGACATTCAGAGGAGGATGGTTTTGGGAGAGAGATAATAAACGCGAGGTCACGCTAAAAAGGACGGAAGAAGTCTGAAGCGGCCTTTAAGCTGTAATGGTGTGAAAGCCTGTTTCCTTCCACGCCTCTCCAGGGACACATTTGGGGAAAAACATCAGTTTCTATGTTGGGGCGATGGTCCCCGACAGTCAACCTGTTGGGATTAAGAATCACCATGGAAACCATCCTCTGGGCACGTCTACAAGGGCATTTCTGGAATGATTATCTGAGCTGGGAAAACACCCTACACGTGGCCAACACAATCACATGGGATGGGCCTTGGGCTGAATAAAAACAGGAAGAGTATATTCAGGCAGGGGAGACAAACACCTTTAATCCCAGCACTCAAGAGGCAGAATCAGGTGCATCTCTGAGTTCTAGGCCAATCTGATTTACAAGAATGAGTTCCAGGAAAGCCAGGACTACACAGAGAAACTCCTTCCCCAAAACCAAATAAACAGAAACAAAAAGAGTAAGTTGAGCACCAGGATTTATTCTCCATTTCCTGACTACAGATGCCCTGTGACCAGCTGTCTCGAGCTCCTGCCGTCAGGCCTTCCCCACTAACAAGCTGGGCGCTCAAATAAACCCTTCCTTCCTCAAGATGCCATGGTCAGACCTTTTGTCACAGCAAGTAACCAGTGCTTACATTTAGTTATTGTTTGAAAGCTCTTTCATGACGTTCTTTAAAAGACGAGAGTTTCCTTTTGTATTCTGTTGCGGAATATTCCTCTACATGGTGTGAAGATGTGCCACTGTGATTGGTTTAATAAAGAGCTGAATAGCCAATAGCTAGGCAGGAAGAGGTTAGACAGGACTTCTGGGGACAGAGGGGTCTTGGGAAAGAAGAAAGGTGGAGTCACCAGCAGGTCAGAGAGGAAGCAAGACACGCAGGAAGAGAGGTAAAAGCCACAAGCCACATGGCAGCAAGTAGATGAATAGAAATGGGTTAATATAAGTTATACGAACTAGTTAGATACAACCCTAAGCTATAGCCTGAGCTTTCATAATCAATAATGTCTCTGTGTTGTTTTCTATGAACGGGTGGCCCAAAACAAAATCCAGCTGCAGTATTCTGCCGTGCAGTCTGTCACCAATCTCTTACACCTGGTTCTTTCTCTCATAAGCGCTTCAGCTGACAAAGCCACATTAAAGATAAAATATGTTAATTAAGGCATTGAACCTTCTATACAGATGCATTTATCAGAAATGTGCATATGAATTAGACTCTTAAAAAAATCTTAAAATGCCTGAAGGGGAATTGCCCAGATGAACTGTGAATATGGTTTTTCTATCCGACAAGGCTATAGGTAGCGAATGAAGGATCTATGAGCTCCAGAAGACCCTTTAAGTCCCAAACATCCATCTCAGCTCCTGAAAGCCTGTGGTTTGAGTGAGAATGACCTCTATAGACCCATTTGTTTGAACACTTGCTCTCTGATGGGTGGGCCTGCTTGGGAAGACCCTTTAAGTCCCAAACATCCATCTCATCTCCTGAAAGCCTGTGGTTTGAGTGAGAATGACCTCTATAGACCCATTTGTTTGAACACTTGCTCTCCGATGGGTGGGCCTGCTTGGGAAGTTTGGGGAGGTGCACCCTTATTGGAAAGGGTGTGACACTAGAGGTAGGCTTTGAGGTTTGAAAAACTCAATCCATCCCCAGTTAGCTTCTCTCTTCCTCTGACATGCAGATGGGGATGTAAGCCCTGAGCTACTGCTACAGTACCACATCTGCCACCACATCTGCCTGCCTGCTACCATGCTCTACAGCATGGCTGGGGTGCATGGATCTAGGCTCTGCAACTGTAAGCACTAATTAACCCTTTAGCTGCCTTGGTCATGGTGTCTCTTCATGACAATAGAACAGTACCTAAGAAAGCCTGTTTATGTTAAATGCTTCACTGAGGAGACTGATTTTAGCTGAGGTAATGTAAGACAGGTTAGAAGGGGCATGACCACTGCAGTCAAATTGCACAGATCTTATCCAGGCTATAACTTTCTCCAAGATCCTTAATGCTTTTATCAACAGGTAAATAAAAGAGGCCTACATCATACACTTAGTAGAGCAGTGGATATTTAGGGCTCACATCTACTCTGTGTTGTCTAAGTTCTCTGGGATTGTGAATTGTACACTGCTTTTGTTTTTGCTTTATATCTAAAAGCCACTTATGAGTGAGTACATATTATATTTGTCTTGCTGGGTATGGGTTACCTCACTCAATATGATGTTTTCTAGATCCATCCATTTGCCTGCGAATTTCAAGATGCCATTGTGTTTTTCTGCTGTATAGTACTCCATTGTGTAAATGTACCACATTTTCCTTGTCCATTCTTTGGTCGAGGGGCATTTAGGTTGTTTCCAGGTTCTGGCTATGTCAGACAATGCTGCTATAAACATACTTGAGCACATATCCTTGTGGTACGATTGAGCATCCTTTGGGTATGTGTGTGTGTGTGTGTGTGTATACATATGTATGTGTGTGTGTGTATATATATATATATATATATATCCAAAAGTGGTATTGTTGGGTCTTGACAAAGGTTGTTTCCTAAATTTCTGGGAAATTGCCATATTGAAATCCAAATCAGCTGTACCAGTGTGCACTCACACCAGCAATGGAGGAGTAAGCTGTCATCAGTGTTTTTGATCTTGGCCATTCTTTCAGGTGTAAGCTAGAATCTCAGAGTTTTTTTGATTTGCATTTCTCTGATGACTAAGAATGTGGAGTATTTCCTTAAGTGCCTTTCAGCCATTTTAGATTCCTCTGTTGAGAGTTCTCTATTTAGGTCTGTAGTCCATTTTTTATTGGATTATTTGTTCTTTTAATGATCAATTTCTTGAGTTCTTTGCATATTTTGGAGATAAGCGCTCTGTCTGATGTGGGGTGGGTGAAGGTCTTTTCCCATTCTGTAGGCTGCCATTTTTTCTTGTTGACCATGTCCTTTGCTTTACAGAAGCTTTTCAGTTTTAGGAGGTCCCATTTATTAATTGTTTCTCTCAGTGTCTGTACTACTGGGGTTCTATTTAGGAAGTGGTTCCCTGTGCCAATGCGTTCAAGTGTATTTCCCACTTTCTCTTCTATGAGGTTCAGTGTGACTGGCTTTATGTTGAGGTCTTTTATCCATTTGGACTTAAGTTTTTTGCATGGTGATAGATATGGATCTATTTTCATTCTTCTACATGATGATATGCAGTTATGTAAGCATCATTATTTAAATATGCTTTCTTTTTTCCATTT
>JAQHUG010000006.1:8309993-8324980 GCA_028555095.1 Dicrostonyx torquatus | reverse complement strand
CAGGGCAGGTGTGAGAGAGTTGGTCACACCACATCTACAGCCAGGAAGCAGAGAATTTAATGCCGATGCTCACTTGCTTTCTTTTATTCTAGGACCTGCTCATGGGATGATGCTGAGCAGCGTTAGAGTGGGTCTTCTCATCTCAATTAACTCCATCTAGAAAAACCTGTTCGGTATGCCCCAGGTTCCTAAGAGATTGTAGATCCCAGGGCGTTGACGGTATTAACTCTCAGAGTCACTGGGTGAGCCTATCACTCATTCCCCAGAACCTTCTTGGAGCCTTGACCAGGGCACTGGCCTCTCTCTTTCCTCTCCTCCAGCATCTCACTTCGCCCCTTATTTGCACTGCAGATAAACTGAGTGTTTGGAAATCCAACAAGTTAGAACTGGTCTTGCAACCTCAGTGCACTCCTTTGCTCTGGCCTGTGAGTCAGATTCATTTTGTAACAAAAGAGAAGCCATTGGCACGTGAAGTTAGGAACCGAATGTGAGCTCTCCCCTCCATCCGTTTGTCTACAAAAACCTGGAGTGTTGTTAATCTGCTATGGTATCTCACGTACCTCTCTGTGGCCTTGTTTTATGTGACGTCCAAGTTTAACGGACATACTTTTTGTCTTCTGACACTTCCCCATAGCCAAGCCCAACCCTACAAACAAAGGCCTCAGCCAAGTTCATGGGTGGAAAGAGCATGTTTTCTTCCTCATAAATGTAGGTTCCAAATTAGGATTTTATTCACAAGAGACCATTTTCCAGTGGCAGAAAATAATTACAAAGTATGTAAAATTTGGGGTAAATGAAAAAAAAAAAAAAGAAGAGTCTAGTGGGATTTGAACATCGTTTCTCAAGCTCTTGAGTCAATCTGTCTTTAAATCCACCATAAGGAAACTAAAATATCCACTCCACATTTTATTAAAAACAGAACTCATTGGAAGAATGGATACCTTGAAGCAAAGTATACCTTAAATCATTTTGATCCTATGCTCACTTGGCTATGGATAAATGGGTTAGGTCTCTCTGCAAATGATGTCCTCAAACCTCCCCCCAGGGGGTCAGGGGTGGCTGTCTACTGAGACTCCTAACTCTGGCGTTTGCTACAAAAAGACCTGCTTCAGTGACCCACTGAGAGCCAGGCTCTTTGTTTTGGCAGCTCTGGGCCATGAAAGGAATATTCTGACCACCTGTCATTTCTTTCCCTTCATTTTCAGGGTGAGAGACAGCAATGACTGGCTTGCATGCAATCCCCATACTTCAATACATTTTAAACTTAGGTTATCCCCTTAATCATAGCATTAACAATAATACTTCTGAGAATGTCACTCTAACAGGGGGCGGGGTGTAAACTCTACAGCATCAAGCATTGCATCGCTGTGATGTAATCTATTTCTACCAGGAACACAAAGCCTGTGGGCAGCATTCCATCTCAGTGAGAGATGCTCAGACCACCAGAAGATCCAAGTGTCATGTCTATAAAATTCCCATGGCCCTGGCTTCTCCAAGAAGATAAGGTTTAAATTAAGGCATGATGAAAAGATGATGATGGCCCCAGAAAGCCCAAGGAAGTGTAATACCATCCCAGACAGCAACGTAAGAAGGACTGTAAGGCAGGAGGGAGCCAGAGCACATGGAGAACGGCAAAGACCAGGCCACATATCGGTGAGGGTGCAGATGACTGGGGGCAAGTACAGGATGGAACACACTAATGGTGACCAGACATGCTTGCTTCCATCCTTCCTCCTTCTTTCCTTTCTTTCTTTCTTCCTTCCTTCCTTCCTCCTTCCTTCCTTTCTTTCTTTTTTTGACAGCTTGTAGGAGCTTTAGTATAGGTGTCACTGCAGAACATATGTTAGGATGAGGATGGAACCTATGGGTAGGCATTTTAGGTATCTGTCCAAAGTGACTTTGAGGGGATTAGAGTAAGAGAAAGAACTAGAAATGACTTCAGGGGAGGTGGCGTTGGAAACAGCTTTTGGGGGTGTCTCCTGAATGTCGCACTGATAACACAACCACTCTGCCGACTGTGGTGGACAAAGCCCATTGTCCCTCAGAGACCTCTCAGATGGGCAGGAATATAAAGGTCCTACGTGTGCTGGGAAAGCAGACACAGACGGAAGCATTGGCTGGGGGATGTAGGGTCGTCAGTGGGGGACTGTGTTGGTATGAGCGCATATGCATTTGTATGAGGGATGTGTATGTGTGCACATACATGTGAAGGCCAGAGGTCAACTTTGTGTGTCCATCCATGTCACCTTTTAAGATAAGATCTTTCAGTGGAACCTGAGGCTCACTGATTTGACTAGACTGGATGACCCGGGAACTCTAGATATCTTCCTACCTCTGTCTCCACAGCACAGGGATTAAAACTGCAAAACTGCTCTTTCCATGGGTGCTGGGGATCAAACTCCAGTCCTCAAGCTGCATGGCAAGCACTTTACCAACCGAGCCGTCCTTCCAGCCCCAGAAAAATTGTTTCTTGTGGCTATAGAAAGATGATCAGGCCCTGGGTATTTACAAAGGGTTAGTTTACAGTTTGGGAGGCATGATGCCAGTTTTGGCAAGGGCTTATTTGATGGTATCATCTCATGGTAGATGACATCATGGCTGGCATGTGTGCAAGAGAAAGAAATTACATGGGGAGATGAGAAGCAAGAGAAGGGGTGGAGCTGGGCTTATTATTTTAGTGACAACTGTCTAGAAGGAAAAAAAAACGAATTCAGGGTCCTAGAAAAATTATCTAACTCCTAAGGGTGATATCCTTTACATTCTAACAGATTTCCACTGGGTCCCACCTCTTAGAGGCCACACCACTTCTTAACATCACCAGAGTAGATCATAGGGAATGAGCCATGTCAGAACTATGGCACTTGGTGAGTCTGGAATTTAAGCAGAAAATAACAATGAAGGAATTGAGAGGGTGGTTCTGTCATTGTGTAGTAGGTTCAAAGCCCCCCAGAGGACCGGGACAAGCTTGGCATACACCCACGGAAAGCAGAAGTCAAACCTTCCACTGCATCACACTGCTTGAGCTAGTTAGTTCCTGTAATTCCAGCGCTTATAAAACAAGAATTATCTTGCAAAAGGTTGGGTCTTTTGTTAACCCGAGAATTATCTATCCAAATTCCCTAGCAGTACACCTAGGCACTTAGGTTTTATAGATCCATAATGGTTCTTGCTAAATTCTTATCTTGCAGATAATAAGAATTTAGAAAGTGCTTGGATGTGTGGAGTAGAGAGAGGTAGGCAGAGAGGTAGGGAGGGAGAGAAAAGGAGAGAGGGAAAAGAAGCTATGGCACAGTGTCCAACCACAGGGACTTTGTGTGTAACAGATGAAGTCATTTGTTTGTAATTGCTTAAGAGAGATGTTTACCCAAGGAGCTGATAGCCACGCTGAGACGCCAGCCTGACCTTCATGTGTTTGCTTAGACAAGTGGTAGGAGTCGGTGCCACATGGTGCTGGAGCAAGAGTCCTCACGAGTCCCTTACTCTGACCCTCTGACCAGGACACCTGCTTTCTTCAGAGACGTTATTTGTGATTCCCTGCATTTCTGGGGCTTTCTGAAGGAAACAATGAGACTCTGGCCATTTGAGATGAGACAAGGCAATGGTCCAAATTTTGGGTTCATTGAGACTGAATGAAGGATGAGGGTCAGGACCATCCTTTTCTGGAAAACGAGACAACACACCATTAACAAAATTCTTTCCCTCTTCTGCATAGAAACTAAATACTTTATTGGGCAGTGGTGGCACGTGCCTTTAATCCCAGAACTCAGGAGGCTGAGGCAGATACATCTCTGTGTGTTCAAGGTCAGCCTGGTCTACAAAGCAAGTTTCAGGACAGCCAGGACTGTTTCACAGTGAAACCCTGTCTCAAAAAACTAAATAAATAAATAAATAAAAATAAGAATTTAATACTTTTATAGCCAATTTAGCCATTGATAATGATTTCTCTAGAGAACTATGTCAATATCAAAATCCAGTCTAGCATCACAATAAACATTATCTCTCCCTGAAACCAAAACCGTGGGGCTACATCCTAGATTGTCTCTGAAACGGCCAATGACAAATCCTAGAAAACGTCTTGGCCATCTCAAATTGACCTGGTAGGACTGACCTGTCCTTCAATCACTTGGACATATATGGTAGTTTAGAGTAGGCAGCGTGTGGTCTGTGTCTCCATCAACAGCCATGAGCAGACCCCAACGGGACAGCAGCGGTCACCATGTCTCCTGGATCAGTAGACCCAGCTCTTCTCCTTTTTGACTGCTGGGAATCTGGCTTCCCTAGACCCTTGCCTGGCTGCCCCTGCCTTTCCTCTTGAGTACGTCAACCTTCTCCAAAACAAGGTAAGTCTCCTCTCAGTGGGACAGACTTCACACTGTGTATATTCATTTTAGTGAGATAGATGAACGTTGGGTTCTAACAAGCGAACCTCTGACTGAAGGGTCTCATGACCCCTTCCTTGTCAGCAGGGTCATACCTATGCATGGCCTTCCCCATCCTGCCCTTCACTAGAAGGTGAGAGTGAACCATCTGAATAGCCCAGGGCCTTAAAACTGGAACAATTCTCTTCATCTTTCGAGATAAATTACAAAGTGTTGACTGCTTCCAGCAGCAAAGCCCCTGCCACCAAGGCAGGAATGTTCTGTCCTGTAAAATACATGGATTTATTTTGAATTGATAGGACACAACAGCACTTAGAATGCTCAGCCACCACACTTTGTCCTTTGGCACCGCAACATTTCTAAGTGCTTGAACAATGCCTTGAGGAGCGTCATGTGACAGCCAACTTCCTAGAAAGGCAGACTTTACACACCTCACATCTTTAATCTCCCTTTGGAGACATACAGCATGTTCGGGAAGGAAACACAAGCAATCGTGGCACTAGATAGATGTCCATAATAAAGAAACTCTTTTGACTCCCATGAGAAAGGAAAGGAACATTGCCACAGGTTATTCTTAAAAGACACCCTGCCCCCAAAGACACATTCCCTGAGAATTAACTGTGGCAATGGAGATAAAGGCTCACGATCCCAAAGCTGTCCTTTCTACGCCTCACTCCTCATCTCCCCAGCACCAGGGGATTGTGGCCTTCCAACTCCACCCAAGAACAAAGGCCACAAAAGAGGCCCACGGAAATTTCAGAGGTGTGTCAAATGCTAGAAGCTAATTCTTACCCCACTGTTTTAATTGGTCATTTAAGAAATCATATGCTAAACTGTCATGTTTGATTTATGGTTGGTGGGTTTTGTTAGCCGATTTTATTTCTTAGGATCTCACTACACAGCACTGCCTTGCCTGGAACTTGCTCTGCAGATCAGGCCGGTCTTGAACTCACAGACCTCTGCCTGCCTCTGCCTCCCGAGTACTGAGATTGAAATTGTGTTCCAACCACCCCAAGCAGCACTCTCTGTTTTCTTTTTCGAGTGTTTGGTTTTTCAAAGGTTGGGTCTTTGTGCTGTCTGGTCCTCTCCTTTAAGCTCACTGTATTAGTTTTATTTCTGCCCCCACGATAAAACAGCCTGACCAAAGGACAACACGCGAGTCTTTGCTTGCTGGCTTCTTTGCTGTTTGTGTTTGGTCCACTGTCTTTACTCTTACACAGCTCAGGAAGCAACCATAAAACGGTGCCATCCACCGTGAGCTGGGTCTTTCTCTATCACATGCTATAAAGCCCCACCCCAGACATGCGCATAGGCCAACCTGATCTAGACAATTCCTCGCTGAAACTCTCCTTCTCAAGTGAGTCTAGGTGTGGCTGGCTGACAATTCAAAACTAACCAAAACACTTACCATTTCCCTTTATTGATTACCACCAAGTAACACTAGGAGATCTTGGTGCTCAAGTGGAGGAAACAAGAGAACTCGGAACTTTGAACAGGTAGCAAACCTTGACTCAAGCAAATGAAATGTGTTTAACTCTCCGCTGTTGAAGATGGTTGTTTATCTTCTTAAATGAAATGTCCTCCCTTGTAAATGAATCAGCAGTCATAAATGTAGTACAGTTGTGGATACGATGAAGACACAGCAGTGGGAAATTAACAGTACTTGCTGTGTGACTAGGCCAAGGGGAAGAACCATATGTATTTTCCATAGATGTTAAACGAAAGGGCGCAGAATAGAATCGAGTCAATTCCTTATTTGTTTAAGGTTTTATTTAAAAATTTCTAAGATAAATAGCAGAGGCAAGCACTGTTAAAAGATACACATTTCAACCCCAAAGCTGTTGATTGACATAGTAGACAAGACAATCAGACAAGAGAAAAATCAAATAAAAGCCACAGGTATTGGAATGGGACATGGAAAGAGGATTTTATGTAGAGTATATTAGTCTATACATAGAATGGCAAATTGTATAAAAATAATACAAAATGATGGAAAATTACTGTGTGGCTCTCAGTGAAGTGATTAATTTCCACGTGTCTCTTCATTTGGCCTTCCTAAGTGCATCACTTTCCCTTCCTCTTGATTGTTTCCTAGTGGAATGCTCAAGGTTTAGTTTTTTCTAGAAGAAAAACTACATGTATTTCATAAGCTTTCCCCCATCTCATCAGTTTTACATTGTGCAGCCAATGTAGCTGAATCCATCAAAGAGCACAATAGAATAGTGGGGAATTAAGAGGGTAGACAAGATGGCTCAATGGGTGAAAGTGCTTGCTGCCATGACGACTTGAGTCTAATACCTGGATTCTCACTTGGTAAAAGAAAAATTGTTCTCTGTCAAACACACACACACACACACACACACACAAAACAAACAGACATGCACACATACACATAAAATAAATCACTTTAAACAGACCAAGAAAGGCCTCTGGATCCAATTCCACTAAGGCTTAGAGCTGAAATGGAGTATCAAGTAGAAAATTTGTGGGGCCACATTAAGGAAAATTAAAAGTGTACCAGGAGGACATATCTTTTCACATTAAGATATCAGTGACAAATATTTATGATATCCATGGCACAATATGGCATCACAGTGGCCAGAAGCATTTGTGACGTGGCTGTCATTGCACACCCTTGATTACAACTGTTCATATTTGTATTCATCCTCTTGAAAAGCAGCCATTGTTGCTAGTTGCCATTTAAACTGTTTTCAGAAACCTTCCCCTATAATTTAACAGTGAAACAAGGTAATTTTGGATGCAGAAATGCATGGAACTAGACCATCAGGGCGGCACATTGGTATTATCTCTGTGTCTCTTCATTGGACAGAGAATCCTGGCTTGCAAAGCAGCTGCCAAACACTTTGCTGAACCTCAGAAAGGAATATATCCCCAAGTAAATGGAGCCCTGCTTCATTTCCTTCCTGCTGTGCATGGAAAGAGATTACCATCACACACGAAGCCGCGATAGTGACGAAAGAAGAAAAGACCAAATTTCTTGAAACAGACAGAAACTTCCAAACAATAAGAGCTAGGATGTCTCATCCATGCATAACGCAAGGCTATTGTCAAAGCATCAAATAACAATTGAACTAAACTTTCATGATAATTTCAGAGAGGCACTGCCAAAGGTCAAGTAGAGTTTGGAATAAAACTCAAATATGAGTTTGTCAAATAAGAAATAAAAGTATCAGTGTGTTTTGTTGTTGTTGTTTTGTTTTATGTCCCTTTAAGTGATACTGGGAATGCCACAGTGTAGATGTGTAGATGAAGATGAAAGGCTCATGATAAGCCAGCCACAACCCTTGCTCTATAACGCTTGACTTAAATATTTATAGCCAGATTTGTAGATATTTAGTTACAAACCACAAAATGACCACTGGCAATGAAGTTTCCCCCAAAGATATCGTAACAGGGTTGCACTGCTAAGTGCATGAACTGTGGTTTGGTGCTGGAGCTGGCTGAGGATTTTGATGGAAAGGATGCTCTAGTGAGTCTTAAAGGGCAAGGAGGTGCTTCCTACAACCAAAACACAGAGGAAACTAAGCCCATTTGCACAGCAACTTCTCCAAGGCAAGGTGCCTGTCATGCAGACACATGACTAAAACAGCAGCTGAGTCCCTGAGACTACACAGAGTTCTGAGTAGCCATTCAGAGGTGGCACAGGCTGCACCCAGCTGTTCACCCAGCTGCTATATCATTTCTGGCTGCATCCCTCGCTGCCTAGCACAGAGCTTAGTGCTTTCTCGACAGTACAGAAAGATTTTTTGAATTGAAATGTCATAAAATCCTTATAGTGTCCACATTGTCCTGTAGAATACTGAACACATGGAAGGTCCCTACTACATTCATTGTACGGTGGCTCAAAAGGCCAAAAGTTTAAATGAGCTCAGCCAGCAGGATCTCCTGCCATTGTATGTTCATGTTTTTCTTCTTACTGTTGCTTGCTCTGTCCATCACACAGTGATGTCCTTCGGGATTCTTTCACGACATTGTGCCTTCTCCGGAGTCCATGCCGCCTTTATCCCAGCTTGTGTTCCTCCTTGTCATCTCTCCCAGATTTCTGAGCAGGGAAGGATTTGGGGTCTTCTGCTCATTTCATTTACTTTCTGTTCAATCTGTTACATTTCTGTGCAGTGAAAAGGAACCACCATTTGGCAGAAAATTCCTTTAAGTCATCTTGGTTTTAGGCTCTGCATTTGGTTAGGTAGTTAAATTGAAGCTCTTATACTGATAGGAAGTATCTGAGACATGAATTCAAAATAAACGCTGGTGTTGGGTTGAAGGCTCAGCAGTTAAGAGTGTTTGCTGTTCTTGCAGGACAGTTGAGTTCAGCTCCCAGAACCTGTGTTGGGCTGTTTACAACTGCCTGTAACTCCAACTCCGGGGGATCAGGTGACCTCTTCTGGCCTCTGTAGACATACATGTGCAAGTATACACACACACACATGCAGGGGGCGGGGAGAACAAACAAATCTTTAAAAAAACATCTACGAGTTAATCAATTTCTGTGTGAGGAACTTGTAGTCTAGCCAAATGATATTGAAGACACTGACTAGATGCAGAAGGGAAATTGAAAAGAGAGACAAGAGGCAAATGGACAGACTGACAGATATTGGCTGCTTCATGTAACAGACTTATTCTTCAGGATCAAGAAAATACAGAGCTTCTTTAACAATGATATAGGAATAAAAACCCACAACAATTCAAACAAAGACAAAAATCAAAGCAGACAAACTTTCTTCCATTTTTTCTGGATTTACTTTACTATTATTTGAACTACTGGGGATGTCTTTGCTCTAAAGAGAACACTCCATTTCAGAGCTAAGATTGATTACAAGCTTGTGCTGGCCAAGGAAAGACATTGAATACTGTCACCCCAATTTACCATGTCACCAATTTGGCAACAGGGGGATTATTCTTAATGGATTGAAAGAAAAATATTATTTGTTTCCCTGTGTGCGCCTAAAGTCAATGTTTTATGCTTCTTAAATTTCTAAGCTATCATGTCAGAGACTGCAAGAGCTGGCAAGAACATTAAGACATACCTATTGTGAAATCCCATCATTCCACAGAGGAGGGAAATAACCAAGTAAATTGACTAATTCCAGACCGTAAGAGCTGCCAATGGAGCCAAAACTAGAACCGAGTTACGACTTTTTTTTACAGCTCTCTTCCCAGGGCATGTTTATGGATCACATGACTGTTACCAAAGATACCCTTCTTGCCCATTGGACTACAGTGGACTACTACTGGTGGCAGTAAAATCCAGGAATACCGGGAACTCTGCCTCCTTGGACAGCATCTCAAACTTATTAACTACAAGAAAAGTATATAAAGGTAGATTTTGGTTGGAGGAACTCATACTCAAACATGAGAGATCGGAAATCTTCACATGGCTACTTGAGGACGACAGCTTTACGAAAGCAAACCAAGATTGTGGGTGCTTCTTCCCACTTCTCAGGAGAGGAAACAGACACACAGACACACAGACACACAGACACACACACACAACAACAACAACAACAACAACAAAACCGACGAGACCTCATGGCCACAGACAAAATAAAATAATTTGAGGTAAATTCGTCTTTTTTTTTCCCACACGTGGAGATTTATTAGAAGAGAGTGAACCGGATCCCGGGGAAACTTGGAGGGTGGTGGAGAGAGAGAGAGGGCAGAACATGGACCTCTGCCTTTTAAAGGTCACCTTGCACATGCGCACCAGGGTGGGTTGCGTAGGTACTTCAGACGCTGATGACGAAGATGGTGGGCGGCCCATTCCTTGTGCATGCGCAGGTACATCAGATGCTGATGACGGAGATGGCGGGCGACCCATTCCTTGCGGGGGTGGTGTGGAGGTAGCCGCACATGTGTGCAAGTGGGTCACACCCCTATACAGCTGCCTTTTAGGATCCAGGGGTGGAGTGATAACAAATACTCTATCTGCTAACCTATCATAACTTTTTAACAGATTTTGATTGTCAAATTCAACAGCATGAATTCTTTCAGTATCCTTTGACATGGATTTAATTTTGTCTGTCAAATTAATGTTATTCTTTTCAATAGTATTAATTTCTTTCAGGTGACTTAAGATTTTTGATGGTATTAATCCTGTCAGCTAGCTGTTCATTATTAAGGTAAATTCTTCTTTACGCTGGGTCACGTTCTGCACCGTGTGTCTGGGTGACTCTGTTGCACACTGGAGACTTAGCTCGGCCTCTAGCCCAATCAATAAATAATGCGGAGATGAGAGATTGAGGTCCCAGCAGCTCTACCAAGATCTATTAAAAGGAATCTCAGTTCCCTTTGGAATCGCAAGCCTCCTCTTAGCTCTGCCAGGAGGTTTTTGTTTTATTTGTTCTTGCATTTTGGATGGCCTCCCTCCACTGGCTGTGGGATGGATTTGATTATGTCATTTCGTTTGTCCCTTCCCTTCCCAGCCCGTTTCTGTGATTGAAGAGGTCTGGAAATGGATCCAGGACTTGCTGCCTGAATGGGAGCTAAGAGAGTTTCTCAACGACCTGTTCCCAATACTTCCATTGGGAGGGACCCGACCCCAGGACCTCAGAACTCCCCATTCCGCTTCTGTCTCAGCCAGACTCATTTCATAATTCCCTCAAGGATCAGATAATACAATCAAACTCAGCTATTGGCACTATTCAGACTTAACTGTTTGTGTGTGTGTGTGTGTGTGTGTTTCACATGTGTGTGCATGTCAAGAAAGGAGGAACATACCTGGGCACACGCATGTGGAGGACAATCTTAGATGTCTTCCTCTGTCGCCTTCCATGCCTTTTTTTGAGACAGGTTTCCTAACTGTATTAGTTGCCTGTGATTACTGTTATTACTGTGATTACTATTATTATTATGATGAAACTCCATGACCAAAAGCAAGCTGGGGAGGAAAGGGTTTATTTGGCTTACACTTCCACATCACAGTTCATCATCAAAGGAAGTCAGGACAGGAACCTGGGGGCAGGAGCTGATGCAGAGGCCATGGAGGGCTGCTGCTCACTGGCTTGCTCTTCTTAACTGGCCAAACCTGCTTTCTTATGTAACCAGAACCACTGGCCCCAAAGATGGCACCGCCCACAATGGGCTGGTCCCTTTCCCATCAAATACTAATTTAAAAAAATGCCCTGGAGGCTTGCCTGCGGCCAATTTTATGGAGGCATTTTTCTTAGTGGAGGTTCCAACCTCTCAGCTGACTTTAGCCTGCATCACATTGACATAAACCTAACCAGCACAACTCACTAAACCCGAGGGCTTGCCTGTTTGGCTGGACTGGTTGGTTAGCAAGTCCTAGGGATCCTTCTGCCTCTGCTTCTTTGGTACTAGGGCTACAGGTGTATGCCACTTACAGTCCACGATTTCCCATGGATGCTGGGGTGTGAGCTGGGGTCCCCTTGCTTGTACAAGCACATTACTACCTGAGACTTTCCTCAGCTTCAAAACTAACTCTTGAAGGGGGAAAGGGGCTGTATTTACAGTATTTGGCATCAGTGCAAAAACCACAAAAACAGTTCCTCAGACCCCAGCAAGGCTTTCTTTTCCTGCACAATTTGTGTGCATCCCATCAAAGAGCCAGACCATGAGCTGATGAACTTTGGCTGAGAAGGGCTGAAGCTGCTCCTCACCAGCTTCCTTTACAGACAAGGAGGACCACTGAACAAAGTTTGAAATCGAAGAGAGGCGAGTCCAGTAAATCGTTATATGCATAGACTATGCCTTCATAAGCTTGCGGGACATTTTAATGTCATCTCCAAAACGACAAACTGTGATCTATACAGTCCTCTGTGCAGTAACCCTGGTAATCACAGAAATCTACCCCCTGCAATTCAAGACAGTTTGGCTTAGGCGGGAGTCGGCGGCCATGCTTCCAGTTACGCAAAAAAACTAGAGAGGCTGCTGCGGAAGTTGGCAAGTGGCAACTCCTGTCCGGCATGCTCTAGCCATGCTTTCTTCCAAGTCCAGAGACAGAGAACACATCCGCCCCGGCAGACCCAGCACTGCTTGCATGCTTTCCTAGTCACAGCCCCCTGAGAACGATGCTGCTGCATTTTGTTCAGTGATCAAATCCTTCTACAATCCTGGAAGCATTCTGGTCCCTCCATGAATGGAGGCTCGCTTATGGACCAAGGAGCAGTCATCCATTGGATTCTGGTCCGTGATTCTGCAGAGGAGGGAACACACCGCCCCTGAGCCAAAGGCAAGGAAGTCATGCACCGTGGAGTTAGAGGTTCCTGGTCAACATGGAATGCTGAGAAGTTTCCAGAAAGAACTGAGAGCACAGTTCTGGTGCTCTGGCTGTAACTCTCCACCACGTTTTAGCTAAGAAAGGGCAGATTGCTCAAGCCTTCATAGCCGTTCTCAGACCAGCTCTGACTTTCTTTCTCAACAGGCAGAATTTTAGAACTGTTGGGCTAGCTTGTTTTGTGAGTTGTGTGTGTGTGTATGTGTGTGCGCTTGCATGTGTGTGTGCGTGTGTGTGCATGCATGTGTATGTGCACGTGTGTGTGCGTGTGTGCATGTGTGTGTGTGTGCGCGTGTGTGAAAATGTGTGTGTGTGTATGTGTGCATGTGTGTGAGTGGGGGGTTGGAGCCAGGGGATTGTTCTGTTGTTCTGTAACTGGATAGTCTCCTGCCTCACCCACCCCAATGAGAGGGTTACAGGTGTTGTGACAACGTCCCTGGCTAACTTTTTTTTTTAAAAGTTCAGTGTGGCTCTGAAAATTACTTACTCTTGGGGCCCTGTAACTCTCATGAGGAAGTCAAGATTTGTATTAAGGATGATAATCGAGAATATCAAACGACCAAATGCCAAGTTGAATGATTGTAGCAATATGTTCTTAAATAGTTTGGGAAAGAGAAATTCACTGCGGAATTTTTCAGTGGATTATTTTTCAAAAATGTGAATGTACATAAAGAAACGTGAACAGGTCTTCGAGGGCAGGCCGCACACACCGCCCACCACTCCACAAAGAGTGGAGACTCCAGGCCTTCAGCAAGGAGTAGATGAAGAGGTGAAGGGCTGGTCTGGGGCAAGGGCTAAGCTATGTCTCTGCAAAGCCCAGTGCCAAAAGTGCCAAAGAGTCTACTAAGAAGGCAAGCCGGGAGAGTCTGGAGCGAGCACCCGAAAGACACTTAACGCAATTGGATTGCCTTTCTGTTGGAGCTAAGTGTTTCCAATAGAAGCTGAAATGCCAGCATCTACCTATTGGATCACCTTATGATGCCAACTGCAAGAGAAGCGTTTTCAAATTCAGTCTCTGTGTAACCATTTCCTCCTGCCTGTCCATCCTGCAGCTTTACCAAGCAGCTATAGCTATTAGCTCTGCTGGGCACTATTCTGAACTATAATATGTTAAGGTAGTGTCCTAGAGGACGCAGATTAGTGCAAGAACTTCAGAGGGAGGCAGCTGGAAGTGTGACTCCCAGCTCAGTTAATGACCAGTTGGGAAACCTTGAGAAAGAAACTGGTGCTTCTCTAAGTCTCAATTTCCTGGACAGTTGTTCAGAATGTTGGCCTGCAGATGGGATGGGACATTAGATAAAATGCATGTAGGAATGTACCTGTCACACGGCAGCCGCTCAGTAAACAGGGACTATTGCTATTCTTACTTTTCTTCCTCTCATTTTTATTAGCTCTTTGAGAATGTCATACAACGCATTTTTATCATATTCACCCCTCCCCCAATTCTTTCACATCCATATCCATTCCCCACCCACTCAACTTTGTGTCCTCTTCCTTATCACGGAAGTTTTGTCTTTTTTTTTTTAACCTGTCAAATACAACTTGTGCTACCCACAAGTTGGGTATGTGACCTTCTGCTGGTTAACTTCCCAGGGCCCACGTCCTTAAAGAAAGCGACTCTCCCTCTCCCAGCAGATGTCAACAGCCAATAGCACCCCAGCTAGGGTAAGACTTCATGCCCACCTCCCTGTTCATACTGGGATCTTGTCTGCCTTGAACCTGAGTGAACAGGTATCATGCATGCTGTCACAACCACTGAGACTTCACATGTCCAATTGAGCTGCTCTTATTGGGAAAACACTGTGTCCATATGGTCATCCACTGCCTCGAGATAGGCAATTCTTCTACCCCCTCTTCTGAAGAGATCTCTGTTCCTTGGGAGGAGAGAATGGGACATAGCTGTCCATTTAGGGCTGAACATTTCACAGTCTTGTGTTCTCTGCACCTTGACCAGTTGTGGGTCTCTGTGTTAGTAGCCATCTCATTCTTGGTATGAGATGTCCTTCTGTATATGTGTTGCTTTTATTGGTGAATTGATGAATGAAACTGTCCCAGCCAATGGCTTTGCAGAGTTAAGCCAGGTGGGAAATCCAAACAGAGGAGAGAGAGAGAGAGTAGATGGAGTCGAAGAGCTGCCAGGTAGCCACTAAAAGAGAAAGATGCCAGAATATTACTGGTAAGCCACAGCCTTGTGGCGATACATAGGCTAATAGAAATGGGTTAATTTAAGATGTAAGAGCTAACTAGGATATGCCTGAGCTATTGCCAAAACAGTGTCATAATTAATATAGTTTCAGGTCTGGGCAACCAGGAAGTGAAAGTGCAGTCTCTGTTTACACATTCTATAATGT
>JAQHUG010000006.1:8205831-8306092 GCA_028555095.1 Dicrostonyx torquatus | reverse complement strand
ATACATGTAGGTGGCACTTGCTGGTGGCAATCCACATGAAAGCAGATAGAAGAAAAAAACTGATTTGCTTTCCCTGGCTTACCTTCTCTCTTCTGGCAAGTTCACCTGCCCTGATGCTGTGACTGCTGCATTCTTTTAGTGATTAGAACCAGATTCCTCAGTATCTGAACCCTCCAGATCTTCAGCATCACACCGGGATTATGAGACATTTAGCCAAGTGGACTGAGCAACTACTGAAGTCTCGGTCTGCCTAGAATGAAGATAACCATGTTGAACTACCCACACTGTGTTGAGTAAGCCAACCTAATAAATTCCTTTTTTTAATATATATATTTAGCATTCAATTCTATCATTCTGGAGGACCTTAATACAAGTTGCTAGAATTCACTGAGTGATATGGGATGCCCTTCTATATGCTGTGAATATGTTTTATTACCATTGGCTAATAAAGAAGCGTATTTAGCTAATAGCCAAGCAGAATAGAGCTAGATGGGAAAGACAAGCAAAGATACAGGGGAAAAGAAGGTGGAGTTTGAAGACACCAGCAGCCGCTGGAGGAGTAAGATGCCAGAGCATTACCAGTAAGTCACAGGGCACGCAACAGTTTACAGATTGTTGGAAATGGGCTAATTTATAAGTAGAGCTAATCAGCAAGAAACCTGAGCCACCTGCCAAACAATTATAACTAATATTAAGCCCTGAATGATTTTATTATTATTTTATAAGTGGCTATGGGGACCAATGGGCAGGAGAAAAACTGACCTTGTAGGACTGGATGAGACACAGAAAAGCTCACAATGACAACCGAGTGGCCACCAAACGTGGATCCTAGCAATTGCACATCCAATTGTTTAGGTAAAATGAATACAAAGCTAATCTCACACCAAGACTCATGAGTAAATCTGACATCTTTATATATGCTTTGAACTAAAATTCAACCAAACATCTGTCAACAGATGGATGGACTCTAGTAAAAGATGAAACTCTAGTACACCTATTTAATAATGCAATGCAAAGTCCTGTTGCAGATACACAAATATGCACATAATGTTTTACTTTGTATGAAATGAGGCCAGTGGAGCAACCTAAGGGGAGGAGCTGACTGTGAAGTTCAGAAGGTACTTTGAGGGATGATGGGTGTCAACACCAGGACTGGAACGATGGGTGTCAACATTGTGACAGGGAGGATGGGTGTCAACACCATGACTGGGAGTATGGGTATCAACACTGTGACTGGGACAAAGGTTGTCAACACTGTGACTAGTACAGTGGGTATCAACACCATGACTGGGAGGATGGGTGTCAACACTGTGACTGAGAGGATGGGTGTCAACACTGGGACTGGGATGATGGGTGTCAACACCATGACTGGGAGTATGGGTATCAACACCATGACTGGGAGGATGAGTGTCAACACCATGACTGACACAATGGATGTCAACATTGTGATTGGGACAATGGGATGGCTGGATACTTTAGTCACATTCACTGATGTCTTCTAGTCTAAGAAAATCATACTTCAGTAAGCCGAAAGGAAAAGGGAAGATAATTGAATTGGTTTAAGGAATACAATACACAAATCAAATCAATCTGTTGGCAAAGGAAGGCTCTTTGTGAGAATGCTGTGTGGTCAGCGTGGTCTCCTGGGCTTCTGTGATTCTTGCCAAACCACTCCTAGCCACTGAATCAAAGTTCCTTTCTAAATGAACTCGAGTAATCCTGTGTTGTCTGCAAAAAGGAGAATCTGTCACTCCTCCAAAACGTGAGCTCCATTCATCTCCTGGGCATTTAGTACAGACTGCCAATGTGCTCTTGGGAATGGCCTGTGGGAGCTTCATGATATATGTTGCCTGTAAGCTGGATGCTGATTTTTAGCTTCACAGACATCTGTGGGCCGCTGCTATAGACTTAGCGCATGCTAATGAAGCCTATCATTAATAAGAGAGATCATTTAATAAGAATGTATGAGACTTCAAGGGTACTGGACTCTAAGCCATCGAAGCTCAGTCATCCCCACTCCTGGTAATCTGTAGCAAGATGACTCAGGTCAGATGAAGGTCAGCGAAGCAGGGGTCATGCCTTCCAGTAGCCTCAGGAACTTTGTGCAAAGACTTCCCAGTCTCCACTTTTTTCCATCAAATTAAGGCATCTAGAACTGAGGCCTGGGAACTGGCGTGTCTAAGAAGCAACTGCAAGCATTGCCATACAGTCAGAATGGACAATCACCATCATAGAGAAGGAGAGGAGAGAGGTAGATTTGAAAACCTAAGCCTAGGGACATGATTCCATTTTCCAAAGAGAAGGAAGCATGTGCCCCAGACTTAATGAGGAAAAAGATAAAGAAATAAATGCATGAAATGCATATATCCATTCTTCAAAACCTGTTTTACATTCCACTTCCACGGGGTTTATGGACAGAATGCCTGCTTATGGTTACTCTGAGACTTTACGGCTCAGAGCACTTTTTCTGGAAAAGATATACCAGGACCAGCCCTTAGGGAGTCAGAAAGAAATGCTGGGCCTTAGGTTCCACGTACTCCAGATCTGCTATGAGATTCCACATTTCAGTACGATCCTCAGTGACTAAGAATTCTGCAAGTTTGAGGGTCTGTGGGATCTCACTGGCTAACAATTCCAAAAGAACTAACACATTCCTGGGGTGGGCTTTGTATTTCTTAGCTTCTGGTGGCTAGTAGGGCTATGGCTGCCCCATTATGGAGTCATGGCAACTCCATTTGAACTTTTTAATGCATATGTATAGTTATATTATAGAAAGTTTACAGGCTACTGCCAGTGTTCCTCATTACCCTTCAGAACTTTCAGATAAGACCCTATTGTTGAAGACACTCATATTGGAGTCATAAGAACATGGAGAGACCAAGCTGGTATGGACCTGGAAACTTCCTTCCTACTGGCTAGCTTTCATAGTGCTGGAAGGTGCTATGGCTGCTATTGGAGAAGAAAAGCAATCATTAATCATATACAGATATGAGCCCTGTGAACTACAATGATGACTGGCCTGGAAAGACATGACTACTGGTATAATAGTGGTATGAACGTTATAGGAGTAACCATTCACTTTCTACTTGGATTTAAGGCCTGGCTCATAAGATGAAACACATACCTAGCACCATTAAATGGGGGAAAACTATAGCTAGACAGATTATAGGCCCTCAGAGATAGCCTACTACTAATGTTCTTCTAAATGGACACAGCATTGAACCAATGGTTTATCGTATATCATTAGATGAAGGCACCTCTCACTTTTCATTCTCTGTTTGCAACCACTGATGATCAACATAGAGACCTGGCCAGGATGTGGAGAATGAGACAGCAAAATGTTCATACCTGAAAGGAACAAATATATCACACCCCTCCTCACAGCAGTAGAAACCCTACCATAATAAGACAGTGGGGGAGGGAGGATGAATATGATCCAACCTCATTGGGTGATTGCTCAGGTAGCCAGTTGTCTCTGTCATTTATTGTACATTTTGGAAGTTGCTTGATTGTAATTCCTGTCTACTCAAGTAATATTATTTCCCTTCTCTTGTCTTCGATGGTGTTGAAGACTAGATAGTCATAGTTAACTTTCCTCTTATGACTTGGCCAAGCTATTTCTAATACAAGACTTAGACTCCTCAGGATAGCATAATTATTGAAACATTTAGCATATGTTTCTTGCCTGGTATTGTTTATTCTGGTGGTAATTCTAATTTTTATACTTGATATTTCTTCTTCTTGTATATAGTTTAGCACTAGACTTAGAACTCTCTTCTTTAGTCAAAAGGAGGAGGTGTTGTAGGAACTCCTTCAACCAATAGCCTTTAAGATACCATCCCACTTGGGCATGGTATTTAATACTATAAATGCAGTGGTATAGCTTTGTCTCTCCACTACTGGATTCTGTTCCTGTCCCATTCTTGCAGAGGACTGCGATCTGTGAGTCTGCCCCTGAATAAAGAACTCTTTATTATAGTCCATTCTGAGCTAGTGTGGGATTACTTTATAATGCCCATCTTCACCTCATTGTGTGACATTCTCAAAGAACTAATAAAAAAAAGTAAAAGAACTCAGTGAGTCAAGGTTTTCCTAAGCCACTGAAATCTTGGCAGCGTGAGCAGGGCAAGCAGAACCACTGGCCTTCCGCTGCATACCACAGGGCATTTGTTTGGGCTGCTTTGGAAGGTCACATCCCAGAGTCAGTTTGTTATAAGTTCTCCCACATTCTTTCCAAGTTCAAATGGCAGTGAGATGAAGTGGGTTTTTCTTTTCCTTTCTCACGCCTGTGGTGATGTACAGGGGACACACGGCATAACAGAAGAGAACGTCTTTTTAAAGCATAAAGACTGTGACTGGAGATGTGGCTCAGGAGGTAGAGTTCAGGAGGGTCACAGGGACCTGAAGGGATGGACAGATGGGGACAGATGAACTCCCACCATCAGGAAGAACCACAGGCAACAGCTCTGTTCCCCGCCCCTGACCTACCTTCCTTTCCCTCCTCTCTGCTTACAAACAGCCCCTGGGATAGCCACACCAACGCGATTATCCTTTCATTGGACCACAGCCTGTCCTTCCGTGCCTCTGCTTCTGGTAATTGGATTTAGCGGCTTAGCTTTTAAAAACACAACCAGTTTCTCAAGATGTCAGAGGTCTGCTCGCCACTGTCTGGTGGCCTTTTTAGCACCTAGTCTTTATCGTAGACACAAAGTCTCAAACGGATGAAAAATACTTGGAGGCAAATCTTATTTTCAATAATTAATGAAGCCTTTCAGAGTGAAGAAATGTGGCCCAAGTTACTTATCCTTAGATAAAGAAGTTGGTGAAGTGCCTATTTGGGGGTTTCTCATTAAAGCGTAAAATTTGTAAATTTCTGTGGTGAGATGTCTCAGTAATATATGTGTCTAAACTGCAGATATTGAGACAGGAAGCCACCCACTGAAGGGAACCACAGACCATGGCAGCATCAGAGTAAGGAAGGGCTAGGTACCTGTTGTCACATGTTCATGCACAGTCAGGAACCTGAAAGGCATAAGTTGGTTTAGTGAAGAATTAATAAACAGTAAGAGAGTCTAGGGGTGTAGCTCAATGGCTGGGTGTTTGCTTGGATATGCAAGGCCCTGGGTTCCAGCATCAGGACTGAAAAAAAAAAAAAGGAAAAGGAAAACAGCAATAGCCCGGTTTTGCACTGCACACTTCTAAGTCCAGCACATGAGACTGAGTCAGTGGGCACCGCATTGGGGGCCAGTCTAGGTTGTATAGTGAGACTATGGCTAGAGAGAGGCCTCAGTGGTTAGGAGTAGCGGGTGCTTTTCCAAACAACCTGAGTTCAGTTCCCAGCGCCCACACTGGATGGCTCTCAACCACCTGCAACTCCAGCTCCATAGGAGCAGCTACACTCTTGTGGTCTCCATGGGCACCTGCACACGACTGGCATACACACACACACACACACACACAGGTGCGTACACAGGTATACACACACAAATAAATATTAAAAAGAAAATGCAATGCCAGGTCACTTTCTCTTTCCCACAAGAAAGTACTGATACATGGGCTCCGTTATATAGTAAGTCCTTTGATGGATAGAGCATATGAACAAGCAGACAAAGCCACCCAAATGCCACATGCTATGTGCTCTGTAGTCAGGAGCTCAGGGGCATGGACAGTCAACAAGAAATACGCTAGCTTTATATAATGACCACAAGTTGCCAGCCAATGGTGAAAGAGCAACTGGAAAGAAGCAGGAGAGATGGGTTGGAAGAAAAGAGAGAAGAGGTGGGGCAGCCAAAGCTTGTGCCATGCTTTCCATTTGAAAGACACCCCAAGAATATTCATACTTGTAAAAACGGCAGAAATTTCTTAACACTTAACAATGTGTTAATATTAACAATGTATCACACTGAGTAATCAGAATATCTATATACAAACTGCTACAACCGAAAATTATTTTAAGTGGCCATTAAAACGACTAACTCCAGAAAGACTTTTGATACTATGTTAAACAAGAGGTCTAATTACAAAGTGTATAAACACCATGGCCACTCTTGGATCTAAGAAGACCTTAGAATACAGGTTAGGGAATAGACCGTGATACTGGACATAGAGAGTAAGTTGTTACAAGCTCTTATGTTTGGTGGGCATATATCATGTTCGCGATCAAATCCTTCGTCTTGCTAAGGCTTGAGAGGTTTCCCGGACTACGATTCTCTTGCAGGACGGAAGACAGGCTTCTGGGAGACTGGGGACTCATTCATAACAACTCCGCCAGGCAGCTGCCAGAGGAAACGGGGAGTGGTGTCCGGCTGACTGAAGAGTCTGAGCACTTACTGCTGCACACAGATTTATCACTCATCTTCAAGAGTGCTAGGTCTGTCTCAGGAGATAAAGTTCCACTGGAATAACAGACATAATGTGTCTAATTCTTCTTCAACCCACGATCTCGAGAATTGGGATTTAACTATTAGGAATGATTGTCGTGCTGCTTGTTCCTCTGCTGCTGTCACCGGATTGATTACCGGATGTAGACAACTAGAAAAGAAAAAAAGAGTTCTTTCGGCTTGTGGTTTCCAAGGGTTCCATCCACGGGTGTTTGTGTCAGTGCCTAGGTGAAAACATCACAGCAGCTCGCTTCACTACTGAGTGGGAAGCAGGTGCCCCAGAGTCGTACCTCTTTCAACTAGGGTCCATGTTCTGAAGTTTCCAGAAACCTCAAAAATAGTGCCCACTAGCTGGGGACCAAGTGTTCAACATATTAAGCCTGAGAGGGGCATTTCATACTGAAACTGTGACAGCCGCTCTCGTCCGAAGCAGGGTGTACAAGGGAAAGGCACAGGAAGTGCCTGCTCTTGTCTGTTTCTGCACAGTGAGGGCAGCCTCAGACTTTTACCAGTTCAAAAGCTCCCCCTTCTGCTATAGGAAATACGATCAAACGCGTTTGCTGTCAGCGGGGCTTCTAAAGAAGCTCAAAGATAGAAATCTTAATCTGGGGTGGGTAGAGGGAGTGGGGGTAAAGGAAAGAGGGGTCCCTCACCACAGCCTTGGTGGAGATCCCCCGGGGTCCTCAAAATTAACTCTCCACTTTGCATGTTCAGCCTTGGTATGAATAGCAGATGTTTCTAAGCAGCTATCTCAAATGAGCTCGCGAAGCTGACATCCTGCAGGTGCACCCCGATAAGATCAAGGAGACCTCAGGCCTGCGGGAGAGCAGGACAGAGCTTCCGGAGTGAGCTGGCTGAAGAGCGCATGCTGCTTAGCTAGATGCTGTTGAGTTCATGCCGCTTTGGTGTCTCTGGTACTGTTTGCTGGATAGAATCGCACTGTAGTTACCTGTGGGATGAACCAGATGGGTCGCAGACGCGGCTCTAGAATTTAGACAGAGGAAAGCCTGAGTTTTGGCAGTCTAGTTGGAGGAGGGGAGCTGAGCCCTCATGGCAAGAGCCAGGCTTTCACCAGGATTGTTCATCTATGTGGGTGGGAGCTAAAGGCCATCTGGGATAGCCTCTAAAGACTCCACTTTCGTTTTTACTGCCTACCCATTATTTTCATATCTTAGTGTGCTTTTATTGATTTTAAATATATTGTTCGGTTGCCCCTACAAGCCCTGATTGTAAACAGCACTGGGAAGGTATTGACATGGACAATAATTGGTCCAAGTAGATTCCTCAGACAGCTTAGAAGATCATAGTATCTAGAGGAAGGAACGCAGGCGGGTCACTGCCTAGCCCGTTAACGAGATTCATGTCAAATGGGAAACTTACGCTTTAAGTTGGGAGGTGCCCTGTGGGGTTCTATTCAGTTTACCCCCTGAGAACACATACAGTTCTTCTGGGAACCCTCTTTACTATAAAACCACATGGTAAGAGCACTGGGAGTCCAGTCGCTGACTACAATTTGTTGCTCTGAACTTCTACCCTGAGCCAAATCAGGTCACTGCCCACTGACCCGGGAATGCAGTCATGAACCAGCTACACTGCACAATGTCACGTCTCCAAACATCTGGACGTAAGCAAGAGATGAGAGGCCAGTTTCCCTCTGGAAGCCTGGGTTTGTGCTGAGGAAACTCGAGAGACATTTGGCACAGGGGAAGGGGGAAAGGAAAAGTTAGCATGAAAACATGGGGCTAAGAGAAACCTCAGAAAGTGGCTCAAAGCATTGCTGATATTTGGAAGAAACGCGAGCATCTGACACCTGAAGCTAGACCGGCGGCCACCAGTGTTCACCACGTGCCTGTTGGAGCGTCCTGGTGACAGCCATTACATCGAATGTTGGCAATTACGGGGCTTTGAGTACGGAATGCTGCCCACAGGCTCAGACTTTGAATGCCGATGGCAGGTTATACCTAGTCTTCTGTCCATCCCTCGCTCTATTTCCTGTCCCTCATGCCGTGAAGACATCCCTCCACAGCCACCATGTCCGGCCCAGGCAGTCCCAAGCTGAACTTTCTGAAACAGTATGCCAAAACACACCTTTCCTGGATTTTTCAGGTACTTGGTCACAGTTATATAAACTTTCTTATGCACATCCTTTTTCCCCTTTTCAATGTAGAAAGACTGTTGTCGGCAAACACATAGGCAAATGCAATCCAGGGTAGTCTTTGGACACTCGGTAGCCAGAAGACAAGCCAGTATGGCGCCCACTTTGCTTTCTGACATCTCCATTTTCCAGTCTTTCTACATTGCTTCCTGACCCCTCCCCCCCCATAGACACAACCAGTGAAAGCCGGGGGGGGGCGGGGGTAGAAAACACCCATGTTCTTTTGAAATGCCCAAACAGCCTTTGAAATCCTCTCCCAGTGGGGGAGCTCAAGGCCATTGGCAAAGGGAGGTGAACATTCAAAACTGATGTATCCTAGGCTGGGGCCCTAATAGTTTTAGGTCATGGTCCTCCTCATTTCCAGTGGGGAACGGCTATGGGGTGTGGCTAAACAATTATGGTTAAACAATTGCCCTTCTCTGACAACCCATTGCCCAGCTCATCCCCAGAACAATCTCTGCATTTCAAATTCGGGCATGTGTGGCCTCCTGGCTTCATGGGTATCAAGGAAGCTGTTCACTCAAAGCATCTTTGCCTCCATTACTCTGTATTATTATGAGTCAGTTAGAAGTCAAGTGTGGTTGGGCGGTGATGGTGCACGCCTTTAATCCCAGCACTCGGGAGGCAGAGGTAGGCGAATCTTTGTGAGTTCGAGACCAGCCTGGTCTACAAGAGCTAGTTCCAGTGCAGGCTCCAAAGCTACAGAGAAACCCTGTCTCGAAAAACCAAAATAAATAAATAAATAAATAAAATAAAATAAAAATAAAAGTCAAGTGTGGGGTCTAGGGAGATGACTCAGTGGTGAAGACCCCTCTCTCTTCTTCCAGGGCACCCGCATGGTGGCTTCAGTTTTCATGATTAAATCATGTTAGTGTCACCTTTGGGTCTGATCACCCTGGCTGACAGGGCATTGACAGGTCACTCTGAAGGACAAGGGTACAAACTGCATTAGTCATCTCTTCTGTTTCTGAGGAAGAATACCTAAGAATTGTAAAATAATCTCAGGACCTAATTGAATGCTGAGTGTGACTCAACCTAATGTCCCTCCAGGGACACTGCCGATGTCTATAGTAGAGTCCACTTAAGGACAGTGGGCTGGAACTGCTCCAGGGAGCGTGCCTGAAATTCTTCCTTGCACTACCCACAGCCTGGACAGACACCAGCAGGAGTTACTGCTGGGTTCCCTAACCGTCCTCACAGGCAGGGTTACTAGTCTAGAAATGCATTTCCATCAAGCCACATGAGATCATGGGTGGTGTATGTACTTTTCATGTTTCCCTTGTACAAGAAGAGGGAGAGAGGAGAGATGAAACAAGGAGATTAAAAATTAAGAACAGGAGGCTAGAGAGATGGCTCAGTGTTTTGGGGGACATGCTGCTCTTTTCTAGGACTTGAGTCCAGTTTCTAGGATCCATGGGGGGCAGCTCACAACCACCTGTAACTCCAGTTCCAGGGGACATAATGTCCTATTCTGGTCTCAGAAGGCACTGTGTTTACACGCATAAACTCACTCTCGCATACACCTGATTTTTTTTTTTTAAAAAAAAAAGGTAAAGAAAAGTCAAGAACTTCAAAAACAGTGGTTAAATAAATCAATTTACGTGCCAGCGTGATCTATTTCTGTCGTTTCCTAGTCCTAGGGCAGGACCAGAAGCACAGTGGCACTAAGCAAAAAATTTCTTAGGGGAATAAATGATATTCTCAAATAATCAATTATTAGGAAGGCTGGTCATTTTAACTCTAGCATCCCAGGAGAGAAAAATGAACAATGAGGGAGAAATTTGAGAGAGAAAGAAACAGAGAGAAGGTAGTTGTTTAGATGCTATTTAGCAACCTAGAGCAATGGTCCTCAACCCTTGAATCGCAACCCCTTCGGGGTCACAGATTAGACAGCCTGCAGATCAGATATTCACCTTACGACTCATAACAGTAGCAAAATTACAGTTATAGAGATAGCAATGAAATAGTTTTCTGGTTGGGGGTCCCCCACATCATGGGGAACTGTATTAAAGGGTTGCAGTGTGAAGAAGGTTGAGAACCACTGTCCTGGAGAGATGGTGAGAACACAGGCTGTCCTCCTTGCTCATTCAATCTCCCATGATGCTCACCTGAGTGACTTGCTATTTCCAAGACACCAATCAGGTCCCTTTTCATTGCTACACCATGAACAACCAGTTGTAATTTGCTCCTGGGCCAAGAAACCTCTACAAAGTAGGTTAAGCAAAGCCTCTGGTTTCCTAGGTTATTAGGCAGGGTTCAAGACTTTGATGTCACCGCCCACTCTAGTTGCTATGGGTTAGATGGGTTTGAATGTACTTCCTAAATTTCTTGTGCTAGAAGATTGGGCCCCATTGGGGTGGTGTTGAATTTTTGAAGATATAAAGCCCAGTGGCAGGTAGTTGGGTCACTAAGAATCCATGCAGATGAATGGATTCATTTTAAGTTCTATGAGTAGGTCAAGTCTCTAGGTTCTAAATTAGTGTCCAAGAGAGGGTGCTGTAAAAGAAAAAGGCCAGGTCCTACTGTGCTCCCTAACTTTGAGTGTGTCTTCTCTCCCTTGCACTAGAGATCGAGGCCAGAGCCACATTTATGGGTCTTCAACATTATGAGTTACACTAACCTCTTCTCTTCTGTAGAGTTATGCAGCCTTGAGGGTCTTGTTGTGGTACCACATGAAAGACAAGACTAGAGGTTAACCCCCAGAAGAGCCAGGAAAATTCTGATGAAGTTATAAGGTGGACAAAGTTTCCCTTTGTCCAGCCATCATCTCAAACCACACCCAAATGTTAACTGAGCATCTGGCAGGACCCAGGGCCGAGTATCAGAAAAAGATGGAGCCAAGAAAGCAAAGCAGAGCTAGACTACACTCAGCAAACAGCACTCCTTCCTGTCTGAGGACCGCACTGCTCTATCAGGGTGTCTGTGAGGGGCTCTTCACTCGTGGCCAACGTGCTTTTCCGTGCTGTTCTTATGCCACTGTTACTAAGTGGATGGCCAGCCTTTCTCACAGAATACAGTCTTCCACTTGAATTTCTGTTTATTCGATTCTTCCTTACTCCTTCTTGCTCTTCTGCTAATGACCTCTGGTCTATTTCATGCGGCAGACAGTGACATGTTCATGTTGTCAGACCATTTGACATTCCAAAGGAATTTTATCTTGTTTCATATTGAAGTCTGGAAATAATCCAGTAAGAGGGGATTCCAGCAATTCCAAGCAGCCTTCTTTACTGTCATAGTATGTGATTAATGGTTGTTAATAGACTCATGCGATACTTCTTGTATTTGGTTCCATAGGGAAATATATGTATGTATATATACATATACACATACACGCATACATATATTACCCTTCTTTTTCATGCTCACTGTGCCTATTCCACTCATTTACATGCAGGACATGCTGACAGATTCTAAATACTATTCAAGTCTGTATATTGCAGAAGGCAACCTTTCTCCTTGTTTTATATCAGTGTTAAAAGAATCACTCCTCTGGATCACTTTATAATTCATTAATACCAGCTCTGATCGCGGAGAGCAGTTGTAACAGAGTATTAGTGGGATATTATGGCTCTTTTTTACATCACTGGCAAATGGTTCAGCAGTCTTCGTGTCATGCAGGACACATGATGGCTTGCAGTCTGTTGCTCTCAGACTGTGCCTCTCCTTGGGACAATAAAATTTAAAATTTCCCACTAGTTCTGTAACTAGTAGTTTATGTAACTCTTAGTCCTTCAAATACTACTACTACTATAGACAAGACATTCTTTTTAGTTGTGTGTGTGTGTGTGTGTGCGTGTGCACACATGTGAGCGCAGGTTCCCATAGTGGCTGGAAGATGACATATGAGACCCCCTGAGCTTGAGTTTCAGCTGTAACAAGCAGCCCATGTTAGTGCTGGCTAGCTGCTTTCTCAGAAACAAAAATAACCTATTAACCAAAGGGATGTAACTCAGAGTATTTGATACCAATGGTAAAACCCTGAGATTTTATGGGATAATTAGTATTTTGGAACATTTTTATCTTGAAATTAGCTCTTTTGGCTATGACATTAGCTTGACAAATTCCCACTATTTGAAGTCTTTTTTTCTGATAGGGTCAGTGGTGATGTGACCAAATGTCATTTTCACATATTTCATAATCGAATGTATCAACACTAGGAAGGGCTACAGGACTGAGTGTAGGAAGCCTAATTTTAATCACATGACTCTGATGATATTCAGGTCTAGCCGGATTTATGATGTACATTTTCAACAGTACAAACACCACAGCTTGATTAATATGATCTCCTCTTACAGAGTACTACAATTCTATAATGCATAACTTTTTTTATCCTGGTACAGGCCGGGGATGCCTCAATCAGGATGTCAGCCACACAGACATGAGGACCTGAGTTCATATCCCTAGCACCCACTAAGAACCTGGGTTGAATATTCGTAACCTCAGCACTGGGAGACAGAGACAAGCAGATTCTTGAAGCTCTTTGGCCAGCATGTCAGCCATTGATGAGATCTGGGTTTGGTGAGAGATGCTTAGTCACAGACCACAACTAGAGAATGAGGAAGATACACACATGCACACAGCTGTACTAGCACACACACACACACACGACACGCTCACTATCCTGGAACCTTCTTTGACGCAGTAGTAAAATACGACATCAGAATTCTTAATTATGGCCTGGATGGCAGGTGTGAAGTGGGTGACAAACCTGCTCTTTGAAACATGAATTCCCGGCAGAAGAGCCATAAGGACACTTACATGTGCCCTATTTTATTTTTTTATATTTATTTATTTGTTATGTATACAATAGTCTGTCTGTGTGTATGTCTGCAGGCCAGAAGAGGGCACCAGACCTCATTACAGATGGTTGTGAGCCACCATGTGGTTACTGGGAATTGAACTCAAGACCTTTGGAAGAGCAGGCAATGCCCTTAACCACTGAGCCATCTCTCCAGCCCCATGTGCCCTATTTTAAAAACAAACAAACAAACAAACAGCATATTAGCAGGTTAAGAATGATATTGTTAATACTCTTTTCCTTCAAAAAAAGTTATTTGTGTGTATATGTGTGTGTGCAAGTGTGTGTGTGTGTGTGTGTGTGTGTGTGCGTGCGCGCAGTGCCTGTAGAGGACAGGAGAGGGAGACTAGCAATACTGGTGGCTCTGAGTTTGATTGAGAGACCCTACCTTAATAAAGAAGGTGGAAGAGCAGGCCTCCACCTATTTGCACATATGCACCGGCTCACCGACACACATATGCACCTACACGAAATACACAAAAACTCACGTACACACACACACATACCACATACGTAAACATGCAAAAGATGAAAGAAAAAAAAAGACCTAGGCTCACAAAGGTAGAAGTCTTTATGGGGTAGAATTGGCTTAAATGGGAGAAAAATCCACATGTGCTATAAATTTATCATAGACCTTGCATCTACAATCCATACTGTACACATCACCTTCGTCTTTGTAGGATTATCTTGAGGTAGAAGTTGCCCCATTACCACTCATTTAGGACTTGAGGAAGTCAGAAAGGTCAATCACTTGATGGAACACATTCAGGGGGGCATACCTCCTTTTAGAGGACAGCTCTGAGGCACTGCCTTGAGAATTTCATGAATGCATGTAGTATATTTTGATCAAATTGACCCCCTTCACTCCCCTCCAAACACCCTTGTATCCTCTCACCTCTAGCTTTCCCTCCCATCTTCATGTGCTCATTTTCTTAAGCCTAGAGTCCACTTAGAGCTTCAAATATCTGTGGTGTGTGTGCGTGTGTGTGTGTGTGTGTGTGTGTGTGTGTGTGTGTGGCCATCGCCTGGGACATGCATAACCTCTTAGGAGCTGCACCCCTGAAAGAAGCTGACTCTCCCCATCCCAGCAGCCATCAGCCTTCAATAGCCTTTCCTCCAGCCAAGCTTGGACTTTCACTGGCTTGCCCTTGGTCTTGCACATGTAATCCAGGTTCTGGGATTTCACAAGTTCATGTGCATGGTGGCACAATCCTGTCCAGCAAACACGTGATTGCATGGATGAAAGCAAGTTGATTTTGCTCTTCATCTTCCTTCAGTCCTTACCCCCCCCCCGCTTTTAGTCGCCTCCATTTCTTAGTGTCTTTAGGTGGACTCTGTCTGGCTAGCTCCCACCCTCTGTCTGGCTAGCTCCCACCCTTAGCCCCACCCCCAAGAGATACCCAGGGCATGAAACTTGTCCAAGGATTTCTTAAATCTCCTCAGCGCCAGCCATATCCAGTTCTCTCAGGATCTTTGTATTCATAGGTTGTGGTTTGCAATGCACTGGGCTACCCATCCTTCTAAATCATTTGGGGACTGAGCCCCTGGAAGAGGAACTGTGTGGGTGTCTCTCCTCAGAACTCCCTAGCGTGAGCTGGATGGTACACACTGCATCTCAAGCCAGCAGGCCTGGCTTCATGGAGCCTGGGATTGCTTCCTGCTGAGCTAGTGTTTGGAGGCTGGATTCAGTGAAAACTCTCAAGCAGCTTTCGGTGGACCATTGAAGACCCAGTAAAGCTGAGTATATAAAACAGGCAGAAAAGGACTAGACACATCTGGACGTAAGGATAGGACAGAGTGGCAATGTGGCCAAAAGCCAAGGAATGCCAGAGAACTCCAGCAGTTTACAGAACTGGAAAAGGGAAAGAACAAAAAAAAAAAAAAAAGAAAAGGGAAAGAACAGAGTGTCGTCTCACCGCTAAGGTGAGTGCAGCCTCATTAACCTATTGATATGGCACCTTTATCACCTCTATGAGAATAAGCTCCTGTCTCTTTAAGGTGTACAGCCACAGTAAGTTAGCACATTCCTTAAACCTGTGCAGAATGGGCATGTTGAGGAACTGAATGGCACCCAGTGGATTTCCTTACACTATCTACAGCTTATCCAAAAGAACATCTTGACGGCACACAACATAATGCCTGCTCCTAGGGTGGGACCTAGACAAAGCCAACTTTCAGAGAGTGCTAAGTGACATGACCCCTGCTCCAAATTTCTCAGCTCTGGGCAAGGACTTCCAGAGCCTTGGGAGGTCAATGGCCACCACAGCCGATGGAGTGGGGATGGTAAGTGTGCAGAATGGAAGCGTGGGCAGGTAAGGGTTGAGCATTTTCACAGGCACAGCTACTGCTAGCCTCAGCCCCTTGCTTCTGCCTTCACTTACTTCGCCAGCTGACCAAGCAGCAGAGGAAGCCAAGGTCTGCTTACGGAAGGGCAAGTTCAGCACTGCGATTAGAGAGCCAGGGTTTTGGGTGGCAGTGAGGAGCTGGACCTGATAGAGCTTCCATGTCTCACCCAACAAAACCGGGTATGATAATGCCGACTTTCCAGGGGTGGGTGTGTCCTGTGGAGTGATCACTGTTGGCTTGTCACAACCTGTTTAGCCTTCTTCCTTGTGTCTGCAGGGTAGAAACAGTTGGATGGACAAGACGCATGAATAGAAAGAGCTACCAGAGTTAGGAATTCTGAGAAATTTTGTGGCCATATTACTGTATCTCCCATATAGCCTGGAATGTTCCTAGGCTACCTTCATGAACAGGTGGTGAAGGAGAGCACTGAGAGGGGGAGGAAGGAGAGGAGGAGGAGAGAAACCTAGTCCATCTGTCACCTTATGAACTCTGGAAGACTACTCTCCTTCCCAAAGGAAGGTGGAAGGTAGCTTAGGCGCTCTCAAGGGTTTTTGCCTCGTTCCTACTTCTTGTGTGCTACTTCATCTAACCACGGCCCCCTTGGGTCTCTGAGGTATTTAAGCAATTTGACTGAAGACAGAGAGTGGCATCCCAATGTTTCTCCTTCAGCTGCATCATCAGGACCATAGCTAAGGTGTTGATTTGGTTTCTTATCTAAGATCTGACACTGTTAACCACACCCTCCAGTCTGTCACCTGCTGTGCCATGCTTCCCTCATAGAATGAGAATTATGGCTGCCTTTGCGCACCTCATAAAGTCGCTGAGGGGTCTAACAGAAAATGATGGCTGCTCCTTGCAAAGCTAGCCTCCTGTGAAAGCCTGTAATGGGTGTGCTCTCACTATGGTGTGAAGGACTGATACTAGATCCTTGATCCAAGCAATGAAGAAAGTAAAATATCAACACTGAAAAGTAAGAGAAATAAGGGCAGATTGGGGACATTTGAGGAACGTGTTTCGGTCCTGCCATAGCTTCTGGAGATTACTCCTGCCTGGATATAATGTGATTCCCTGCACTTTTCCACTGTGCTCTTGTGTTAACCTAAGATTCCAGGATCTATAGAGTGCTCCTCACTTCCCCCACCAACACGTTTCTCATCTCTGGGGACATCTTTCCTTCTCCAAATATGTACAAAACCAGCAGTCCCAAAGCTGACTGTGGGCTGGCTGAGCTCAGGGCTATTCTGGGGCAGCCAGTTTGCACGCTTGCTAGAGAAGGATTAATGAGCCGGTCTGCTCATCCATTGCAATTAGAAACAACAGCACAACTATTCCGAGGCTATTTCTATGCAGGGAGCTTGAACTGCTCATCAGCCCTCCACACTCAGAGACCTGTGGGCAATTAGGGCCCTGTTAAATATAGGAAACTCGAAAGAGAGCAGCCCCATCTATGCAGATGCCCCCAGCTGGCACCCCAAGAGAAAGATGGGAATTTAGCTCCGACCTGCAGAGCCTGAGCTAAAAGCGCCCTGGCCTTTGCATGCAACTTGGGCTGGGTTGTCACACGCAATTAAGGAGTGAGAGTCAATCGATCTTAGGAAAGCATCCTGACATTCATGGATCCAGATTAACCAAGCCATGGCTTGACATCAACCCATTAAAAGGACAATTCAGTTTTAGTAAGGCCATGAGGTGGGGGGAGTGTTATGTACCTGCATCTCTTATATTTAAACAAGAACAACTTCAGAGAGAAAAACAGAGACCGGAGTGGGTTAGGAGTGCTGGATCGCATGCCGATGATAACAGCCTCTGGTTCCAAACAATTATAGATACCTTGTTCTAGGGGTCATCCTCCACTTCCACAGACGGGGGCCCAGTTCAAGGGTGCTCCCAGAACTATCTATCTCACGCCCTTTGACAAGTAGCCAAACTTCTAGACATGTCACTTCCCTTGGTTCTGTCAAAAGCTCTGTGCTGTGACTGGGGCCATTCTGGTCAGGAGTGGATTTTTGGAGGAAACTTGCTCCCATTGAGAAAGGAAGGGAGGTCACTTTCTGAGTATTTGGGGGGACCTGCTGACCATGAAGGTCACTCTCAGGGCCTGAAGCACTAGAACGAGTGCCAGCGCTCAGACTTTCTGAAGCCCAGCTGTTGAGTCAGGTGTTTCATTTCAGAGAAGCTGTGTGGACTATATTATCCAAATTCTTTATATTTTACCAGGTTAGGAGGGTAGGCAACCAAAATCACCGTGGCAGACATTGTATTACCCGGTGACACCATTCCATGGGCAGTTTTACTGACAGTGAACCCCAAGAGGGAATAGTACTTAGAGCTTTCTTGTGCCCCTAGGTCAGTGAGGGAGGCAGAGGCAGATCTGACTTAAGTCATTAAAGGATTGCATAGCTAACATTGTGATACGTACTACAAAGAACATGCACAGAATGCTACATGAAGTGATATTGCTAAACCACTTTTCAAAAAACAGACTACCAATTAGTAGCATCTTCCAGCTTCCATGACTAATGGCAAGCTATTAGCCATTGCTAGGTTAAAAAAAAAACCCTCTAGAATATTTAACAAACTCCTCTCTTTTGGTCGCTCTGAGCCCCACCCCAGCACTCCACTGGATCACATGGAACATCAGAGATGGTCCAAACAGATTTATGGCTTCCAGGGTATTCCTGATGTAGCAAAATCAGAACTGAGCCTGTCAGACAGGGCATCTGTAGTTGCCGAGGGAAAGAACAAGGGTAGGATTCTTTCTAGGCAAGAGACTAGTATAAGCTGGTCGGAGGGCAAGAAGAAAATTGATGCATGATGAGAAAGGACATTGGTTTGGTGGGACTTTGTGTGCCTCTAGTCCGAGAATGTGCCACTCCCTGCTGTTATCATCATTGTTTGGGGAAGGCAACAGATCAGAACCCAGGTCTTTCTCCAAACTCACCTGTATATACTGCCTGCTGCTCTTCTGTTGAAACTGGAGGAGAAGGCAAGGGCCAGACATGCCAAGAATGAGTGAAATTTGGGCTGTACTTCTAGGAAAAACACACACCTCATCTCTCAAGGCATCTCTCTGGGCAGGCAGTTCCTTACCTATTCGATTTAGAGGATGCTGGGAAATGTGATGAGCATGGTCAAACACAAGTGCAGATTTGCACACAAGTTCTGGGGGTTCAGCAGAACCCTAAAGCTGGACTATAAACTCTGTGATTCAAAAACTTTAGGGGAACAGCCCCCATGGTTGTGGCTTCTCGTGCTACTTTTTCTCCTGCTTGGTTGTGGACAACCTGTCTCTGGTGAGGGGCTGTTCCTTGCCCCCTGTCTGCCATCTTACTAGATGTCTTTTAGCTTCTCTTGTTATTGTTATAACAAGAGATTTTGTCTTGTCTTTTATTGGCATCCCAGAGCCATGTCATTTAAAATACCTCTTACAAGGGTGTTGGACTAGAATGAGGAGCTGGTGATTTCCATTAGCCTGTGCCCTGACAACTTTGTCCCCTGTGTCTCTAGCCACTATGTGACAGTCCATTAACACCTATTTTTAGTGCTCCCCTTGAAGACCCATGCCCTTGGACATCCTTTGTCAAAAATGTGTCATTAAAATATCCCTGAGTCTTTTAGCAGTTCAATTTCCAATAAAATTCAGTTTACATGTATTAAATTATACTCATGAGTAAATTTCTAATGCACCAAATTTTATGAGTAAAATTCCATTGTACTTGCTCTTCTTTCTTCACAAATGTTTTTCAGTTTAAAGGACGTATTTGTAAAAGTTTTATGAACCCTTTGAAAGTAAAGAGCCAGTAAAATACAGAGCTTACAATCCTGACTCTAATTATTTTGCTTCAGTTCTAGTACTGTGCCCCATCTCACTTCTAACCCTTTCTTCTAGAACAAAGGACAGGTTTAAGTTAAAGACAAAGGCCTGCCTGCCCTTACAACCTCATGAGCTCTATAATTAGCCACTGCATTCAACCACACATAGGTACATTGGCCTGTGGAAGCTCAGAGAACTCCTGAGAGCTAATAGTTAAATATTCTGGGATTTAGTGAGCCTAGAACTGTTTCACATGGGAGACACTGATGGGGAAATAAGCTCTCATTGGCCAGTAAAAAAATAATGAGGAATATGACCATCAAGGAACAGTACTGGAGGTGGAATTATGCAGGCTAATACACTGTCTGGGGCTCAGTGGGCTCCCCGAGGGGTCCAGTCTGGCTATGCGTTCGGTCACAGCTACACAGAAATAAAGTGTTTGCTGAATGGCCAGATGCTAAGGCATTGGGGAACATCACTCCCAGCAAAATTCCAGTCATTTGTATCCAGATAAAGAAAAATAATGCATTTCAGAAGATACATAGATGTTGTAGGGGGGCTGATGGTTAGTTCCCATCTGCTCAGCCCTGACATAATCACACAGAAACCATATTAATTAAATCACTGCTTGGCCCATTAGCTCTAGTTTCTTATTGGCTAACTCTTACATCTTAATTGAACTCATTTCCATTAATCTGTGCATCGCCACGTGGCTGTGGTTTACCAGCTAAAGTTCCAGCATCTGTCTCCAGCTGGGCTCCGTGGCTTCTCTTGACTCTGCCCTTCTTTCTCCCAGCATTCAATTTAGTTTTCCCTGCCTAGCTACGCTCTGCCCTGCTATAGGTCCAAAGCAATAGTAATCACAGCATACAGAGGGGAATCCCACATCAGATAGATAGATAGATTAGCCAATAGTAATCACAGCATACAGAGGGGAATCTCACATCAGATAGATAGATAGATAGACAGACAGATAGATAGATAGACAGACAGATAGATATAGATATATTGAACTTTTGGTAACTTATAGATGGAACCCCGTGTTCTTTCCTTGGAGACTTCCCCTTAGTCTTCTATTAGATGACTAGCCACTTGAACTTCTGCCCAGTGGCCCACCCATGAGTCAGAAGTATCTGTGAGGGTTGATGATTGTCTCACTAAGTTTCATCTTGGAGAAGTGACATTTGTCTGACTTCTAGTTCTGTATTAGTCACTTGCTACATACCTTGCTCATATGAGCTCATTAGCTCACTTCACCCTCCAAAAATGTGATGTAGGCAAATAAGACTCAGAGGACTGAGATGACTTGGCAAATGAAACATAGCATTCATGACCTGAGTTTCTATTATTCAAAGGAACTCATAAAGAAAAAATAGTGTGGTACTTAATCTTCCAGAATACTTCAGAGGGCACTTACCCAGAGGCAAAACCCTCCATATCACAGGATGGATGTGATAATGGAGAAAAGATCATTGACTCGAGTTTTCATGCCTCACTTTGAACTTCAGATTTATCTACTCTTGAGTAGGGTTGAAATAATTATAATTTAATCATTTTGTAAAGCAATCATCACTCTGATATGTATGCCCATGGAGTGCTCAGCAGCCTCATGATCAAAGCTTCAATTTGAGTTTATTACCAAACCTAAGTGGCTTCGTAGGAATTCTTGTAAAGCACATTTCCCCATTTCCCCCCCCCCCCTTTCAGTAACAACAAACAGACACCTAAGTCACTGAAAGCACACCGGCCAGATGAAGGGGACAGGTGTGGGATGAGCAAGACACTGAAGAATCTGAGAGCCTCCGGTGTGGATGCAGGAAGCCAATCATCGGAGACTAGAGACTCCTCAGAAGTAAACCGGGTTGCAGCAAGTTTATCTCTTTCAACAACAACAACAATAATAATAATAAAGTGCGAAAAAGAAAGGAAAGAACAAAGCATTCAGAGTGCTGTTAGTAAGAAATAACGTCCATGAGGTGAGCAAGAGGGCAGGCAAGCAGATGAGTCTCCTACACGATGTAGGAATGCCTCCCCTTAGCCTCTGCGGAACCAGTTTTCACTGGGACTGAGAGGTTGGAAGCATGGAGGGCTTTGGTGAACTCTACCAGCTGCAAGTCCTGTTGCCCAGAAAATCGTGCTCAGTTCGTTTCTATATCACTCACCATTTCTGGGCGGTAGAATCTGATTCCCTAAGGACTTTCTCTGGCCACTGTGCCTTCCCTCTAAGAAGGCTGGAAATATAGGGGATCGACAGGCCCTCACCTACTCAGGGGACCTTGATCTGATGACTGATGAGAGTTGATGAGCAAATGCACTGGCTCCCATCGGCACTGGGATAATTCTGTCATGTTCTATGTTGCAAACAAGATCTTATGTTTATTTACCTATTCCTTTCCCTAAATCTTGGCCTCAGTCCTCCCCTCCCTTGCCAGTTCATTGGACCATTTTGTCCACAGGTTCCTTTAAAATCCATACCTTGAGTTCTGCCTCAGAAAGTTTAGTGCCACTACCAAACAATGGGCCAATAAGAAACAAGACCCTATAGATGTATCTAAAAGTTTATGCTGTGCGGGCATGTGGGACAGTCATCCACCAACAATGGTAAAAGACCAGCCCAAATGCCAATGGCAGACCTGCATTTTGGTACCCATATCCTCAGGCATCACATAATATGTAGAGATAGGTCAGATTCATAAAGAATGATATTTATTTTTTTATCTTCGGGTGCATTTGGACTTGTCTTTGAAATACAGCAAGGCAAAGCGAGAAAAGATGCCCAGAGACTTGGGCGTGAGTTATGGAGTATCAAATGCCTCTTGGATCAGTAACTTTAAAAAGCTAGTGTACTGTTGAAGTATGATTTGGGTGAGCCAAGACGGTGGGGGGGATGTGTGGTCCTGAGAGCTGCCACCCCATCAGAAGCAGGAGGGCAGCAATCATCAGCAGATGCAACTCTCCCCTTGCGACCTTTACCCTTATCCTCGGGGTGTGGTTTGGGGCAAAAAGAGCAGTTCAACTTTAGCCTTGAATTACAACACTATTTGAAGCAATATTTGGAGGAAACTGATGTCATTGCCTGACTTATTGTCATTCCAAGAGCCCTGCCTCCTGTAAACTATTTTCCGCACACTAGTTTAGTTGTGCAAAGGGAGCTACAGTGTATTAAACATGTTTGCAAGTTTCTGGCTGCTCTTGCTGTTGAGAGGTGGAACCCAACTGCCCTCCCCTTGAATTTGGGCTTGAGTGTGTGATTTATTTAAATAACAACATCTTGCAGATGTGATCTGAGACATCCGTGTTTATGTGACTTTAGAAGCCTTGCAACTTTCATCTCTACCAATTGGAAAGTAGCTACCATGTCTTGAGAAAACCCAAGAACCCTTGGGGAGAGGAGCCAAGGTATTTAGTGGACAACCCTGGCTGAATTCCCAGTCAGCTAAAGCAGCATTTGCAAGGCCTTGCAAATACATTCTCCAGCCCCAACAAGTTGCCTCAGCCCTTATTCTGATGAGTTTAGGGACTGTAATGACCTGCTTGTTGAACACGTTTGAAACAAATTAATGAACAAACCTAACAATCTAAATTTTTACAGATGGTTGTGAGCCCCCGTGTGGTTGCTAGGAATTGAACTCAGGACCTTTGGAAGAGCAGGCAATGCTCTTAACAGCTGAACCATCTTTCTAGCCCCCAATCTGAATTTTGAAATCACTAGGTTTTGACATGGTTTGTTACAAAGCCACAAGTTACTAAGGTAGTAAACAGAAGAGCAATATTGATCTCCTAAAGGATTGTAGGGATTTGTGGCAGCAACAGGGACAGAAACAAAATGCAAAGATGCGATTCCTTCCATGTTCCCTTTTTATTTCAGCCTTTCTTCCTATGTAGAAAAGAGATGAATTCAGAAGGACAGTGGGGACTTTAAAGATGTCTTTCATGTTGGCTCCTATTATAGATGCTGCACCAGATGTGGTTTGATTAATGGAGCCACTCCACATGGCTCTTGTAACCTGTAAGTGCCTACTGATATGCCAAACCTGTATTTCTCTATAGTTGTTGTATATCTGTTAAGAAAGAATAGGAATTAGCAAATTGTAGTATGTAGACCCAATCCAGCTGCTGTATTGTTAAAATAAATGCTTTTAGAATCGTTACATCCATTCTTCTGTGCATTGTCTATGACTACCATTGTGTTACAACCCTCGAGTATTTGGATAGCCACCCTATATCCTTCAAATCCTAAATTGTTTATTATATCCTCACACAAAAGGTCAAGGCCATCAGAAGCAATTTACCTTCATACTGAGTATTATAATTCCTATTACTGTCCTACCTTAGGGCTATTTCAACTTGAAAGCCCTATGTCACAATCCAGTACATAGGGACCTCAGTTGTGTATCCATCCCCTTAGACACATGTAGGGGATGACAGTAGTGACTGTACCTGGTGAAAAGGATGAAATAATGGATATAGACATGCTGCTAAGATACAGCATGGATTGTCACAGACCATACCATGGGTACCTATAGTAGGAAGAGGAGCAGGCTGCATCCTGCCACCTGGCTAGCTTAACCCCCAAAATAATCACACAGAAACTGTAATAATTAAATCACTGCCTGGCCCATTAGCTCTAGCCTCTTATTGGCTAACTCTCACATCTTGATTAACCCATTTCTATTAAATCTGTATGTCACCACGTGATTGTGGCTTACTGGCAAGATTCTAACCTACATCTGTCTCAGGCAGGAGATTCATGGTGTCTGCCACACTGCCCTTCTTCCCAGCATCCAGTTCGGTCTACTCCACCTATCTAAGTGCTGTCCTATCAAAAGGCCAAGGCAGTTTCTTTATTCAACCAATGAAAGCAACACATATAGGACCTCCTATACCATGTACCTGAGCCAACTCTTATTCTATGAGCTTAACTTGGTTCTCACCTATCTTCTGTGAGATATGAAAATGTTGGGAAATATACCCTAAAAACATTCAGGGGCCTACAGCCAGTGAACTTATAGAAGTCTAGTGGTTTTAAGAATGCTAGTATATCTCTTTTATGGATAAAATGATGGATTTCTACCATTATACTTCCTATCCCAGAGAAGGGAGCATAACAGGCCTTTTAGATTTAGAAAAGAACATTGACTTACTGAGATGAAAGGTCATTAGTTTTGAGTAAAATTCAGAAAATGGAGTCTCTACTGTGGCTTAAGGTTACCAATGCTTTTACACCTTGATCCAAAAGATCTGATACCATTAAAAATCTCTGTATGAGACAGCAATCCTATATGAAGCCATTTATCCCTTATGTGAATCACAAAACAGATATCAAAATAGATATCCAGAATTTAGGAGCAACACTATGACTGTTGTTTCAGGAAATCCACCCTTCCTTTAGATATCAGTTTGATAGTGGAGGCTTGATCAGGGACCATAGTTACAGTGCAAACTGAATTTTTCATTATGGACTAAGCATTGTTGAGCCCAGCATGTACCTACATAAATACAAATAATGGTGTTTCATCATCAATGGGCCTGGAATACACACTATCAAGCATAAGCAAATTAATAAGCACAGACCCATGGTTCTGCTCCAATAAATCTTGGAACCTGTATCTATGGGGTCATGGAAAGTTCTTGGTAATGAGTCCTTAAAAAGCAATTTGACCTTTTTAAAGAAAGCTTTACATAATAGCTTGTCATCCAGAGTGAAAAGGTTCCATCATTGTAGCTCTACTCTATGACAAGCCAGAAAGACAGGTCAAGGAAAAATGTCCCAGTGGGTAGAATTTCCATCTGTAAATCTCACTGTTGATTTTGATTTTTTTTTTCTACAAGGAGAGAGAAGCAAAGCTATAAAGCCCATCACTTCATGGGCAGTAGATGACCATTTTAGTCACTTAAAAGAAACTTAGAAGAAAGGGAACAACTTAAAGGGATTGACTTCTCCTAGTGGGGACAGAGTGTCTCCTGCCCACCAAGAGTCAGTGTTAGAAGTATCTTAACTGGTCAAGCTTACCGATTCTGAGAACCTGTCAGTCTCCCTTCCATCCCTATCAATAAGTTCCTGATCAAAGTAGCCATGGTGGTCAATATGGAGTGTGCACATGCAATTGGGCACATGTCTGTCTACTCGCCGCCTAGTCAGACTGTAGCAACTCAAATGTGTCCAACTAACTCCAAATGAGCCAACACTGGTTTCCAGAACTAGCAAGCTACCCTCCGGGGTAATCACTCAGCTATCTGATGGCAAAACCACTTCTATCCTGGAAGGCAATAGTTTCTTCTTAACTTTTTATATGGATTTGCCTTTCCTACTTAAAATATCTTGCCAGATTCGGCAATTGGGCACTCACAGAATTATTCTTACCTACCACTCTCATATTCCACGCTTTGCCGCTGACTGAGGAACTTCCTTTGTGGTGAACTGTGTATGGAAACAGGTGCGTGCTCACAGAATTCATCAGTCCACCACGTTGTCTAGCATTCCGAAGCAGAAGAAGGGTGGAGCGGTTCTTCTCATACACCTGTTGCTATGCTAGTGAACAGAAATGTCTCTCCAGGCTAGAGTAATGTCCCGTGAGATCCAGTAAAGTCTGAGTCATCGACCAGCATGTGTTGTTTCTACCTTACTCAAGACTCCTAACTCCAGGAATCAAAGGATAGACACAGGACAAGCGTCCCTCGCTGCTGTTGTGAACTATCCCTTACAAACCTTGTTCTTTCTAGCTTCAGATTTAGATGTTTTAGATCCTAAGGTAGAAATGTTTCTACTGGAAGATGCACCCATTACGCCAGAAGCTGCATTGATGGCTGTACCTTACATTCAGAATCAAAAGGAGGGCAGGGGAGATGGCTCTGCTGTTAAAAGCACACACTGCTCTTACAGAGGTCCCAAGTTCAGTTCTCAGCACCCATGTTGGGTAGCTCATAACTGCCTGTAACTCCTGCTCCATGGAATCTAACACACTCTTCTAGCCTCAGAAGATACCTGCACTCACATATACATACCCATCACACACACACATACACACACACACACACACACACACCACAGTTAAAAAGAAAATATACATTTTTAAGAGTCAAAAATAAAGTAGGTTTTGCTATATGGACTGAGATAATTGTGACTTCCACAAGTAAATTGGGCTGGTACTGGACTATTGGGTTAAGTAAGAGTACATCTGGAATGCCAGAATGTCTCCTGGACTGCTTGTTGTGCCCTGGCATTGCTTTTGTTACTATAATAAAAGAAAGGAAAAACAATCTCAGTTGTCAAGGTCTGGGCCCTTCAGAAGGCCAGGAATCATGATGAAAGATGCTCTTGCTGCGGACAAAGGGATGGGATGAGCAAGGAAAGAGAGAGGTTATAAACACTATGACAATAAAATCAGCCCAGACAGAAACCGCCTTTCCTTGAATTCCATTGCCATGGTCACACTGGGTCAAGATGTCTTAGAAGAAGTATGAATCAAGTTGGGAAAGAATCAAAGATAAGTAGCCATCATACTTTAGAGGGGGTTCTGGGAAGAATTAGAGTGAACACGCATTTGCCTTGACCTTGTGACTTACCTGGACTTAGCAGAAGTTGGGATTTTAGCGCCTATGCTCTCTCTCTCTGTCTCAGTCTCTTCCTGCACCATCTTCAAGTCACAGGTGAGGTGTACACATTCAGCAAACGGTGCTAGGTTCTCAGGCACCCCACATCCAAGTGGATAAGGGCTGATGTGGATCCTAGCTTACCTTTGTAATGTCATCTTTGCACCCCTCTATTTCATGTCCAGTCTTTCTCTCATGGCATTACTGACAGAGACTTCAGACCACATCACAGAGTAGCAATACTCTGCCCTGAGTCTTCCAATATTTCTCCTTTTGATCAAATCCTGATTATTTCACACCATTGGTAAAGGGAAGCACAGAGCCAGAAATCAGGAACCATTGACAGTATTGTCATACCCTACCCCCTCCAAAGGGCAGCTCTTCTACAGGTGGGTAAAGCTGGGGACACTATGGTCCTTGAATATTGTATTACTTATCCTTTTGAGTATCAGCGCTTCTACATTTTCTACTGCGCCCCATCCCAGGATCCACCTATAACCAATGCCAGATCAGAGGGTGAACATGAGACTCAAGAATAAAAACAATACCACATATGTCTATATAGTCATGTCCAAGATCCAGTTCACAATGAGGTGAAGGTTAAGACTGCTTGATCTTCCATTGGTCTCACCAGGCTTACCCCTCAGGGGACCTGGATAAATCAGAACTCTCTTTCAACTTGTGGAGTAAGATTTGGATCCTAATTCCACATTAGTGCTCCACCTCCCCATTTTCTCCTGTTTCTTTTGTCTTTCACTTCTCAGGGGTCATCTCTCGCTTGCTGCTAGCATGGGGTCACGGAGTCTCATGAACTTTCTTCCTGTCATTTCGCAGACACCTTCATGTCTTTCTCCTTCCTCTACCTCACCAACTTTCGAGCAAAGGTAGCCAGCAAGAGCTCTTCTGTGAACTGAGCTGTCAACACTGATTGGAACCCACTGACTGGAAAAGCACCTGTCAGCAACTGCAATCCATATGATCACGTGGAGGATCTGGAGCTGTTCTGTCCGCACCATGGTAATGAAGCTATTCAGCCTTTCTAAGTCACTAGCTAGATTACGGGTTCATTCTAGTAAATCATATTCTTTCGCCATGGACCATGCACCCTGAGAATGACGCATGAGGAGGATGGAGACTGCTTTCTCAGAAGACACCATCATTTCTCAACTCCATCCTGAAAGTTGCCCACAGTGAGGGAGGCCCAGAATGCTGGGCGATCCGCTCTCCAGAGCAATGGCAGGGCAGGGCCGCTCGAGTATGTTCATGAGTGATTAACATTCCTCATGATGGAACGGAGGCTCAGTGACTCAGAGCAGATGAGGAATAAAAACCTGAGTCCTTCTCAGAATCCTTGGTATGCTGGTTGGCAGGATTCCTGTCTTCTTCGAGGCAGACCGTCTCTTAAGCCCTTAAATTTCCAAACACATAAATCATGTCCATGTAGCTATTGATTCTTGCCCTTCCTTTGCAGAAAAAATGATGAAAAGGTAAAGAGAAAGAAGAGGAGGGGGGAAGAATTTTATACATTAACAGAGCTTTAATGTCTAGACTTCAAAAACGAGCCTGCCACACTACCGTGTCTGTCACCGTGTGACACTGTGCCTAAGTCACTGTGTGTCTAACTCACTGTGGATCAGAAGGTGACTCTTTCAGCAATGTTTAGTTGACGGTTAAAAAAACAACAAACTGTTGACAGAACCGAAACATTAAATAGATTTACCTTTTGCCTACTTCATACTTTATGTTAGGCCCCAATAATTCCTTTAGCCCTCAGTTAATTCCTGTTATGTTGAATTTCCACCTTTATAATAAAAGGAAAATTTAATTGACTCTTGGCAGACAAGCTATTTGAAAATCAATGTCAAAATATTTCTGGTGTGACATTTGCGTGCTAATGTTCACAAAAATGTTTCTGTCGAATGTAGTCACACAGAGCCAGACACGCTGGGATCCTTAGCGCTTGTTCACACCGAGCAAGCTTTGGAGCGCTGGAGGTCCTCCAGGGGGCTAAGTCCCTCTAGCTATGCCCGTTGCTAAAACACAGACACACTGAGATTCTCCTCCTTTCCCATCGCACCTCCAACGGTCTAAGGGCTGAACACCCAGTGTTGTCACCATCAAGGTGCACACAAGGAGCTGGGTTCTATTGACTGAGAAAAATAGGGGCAAAGCACATCTTGCAACTTGTACTACTGGGTACCTAAGGAATGTCAAGTGAGCTGGTCGTAATGGAGGTGGGACTGTGAGAATCATACACGACAGATGGTCACCGATATTTACATATGGCTACCAGGGAGAAAACTGTGTTCTAAACCTTTAGTTTGGCGATGATTTAGTCTCATGTCTGATGGGAGCCTCTCAAATCCATCAGCCCACGGCCCTGCCAGAAGAGGTTGGGAGGTAGCAGACAGGGCAATGGTTCTGGGATCCGTAGCCTCCACAAGCACTCTTCCTGCTTTACATCCCTCCCTCATCTCCATCTCCCCATAGAAAAGCCCGTGCTTTATTCCTAACTGTGTTCTATGTATAATACCAGAGGCAAGAGGAGCATGATCCTAGCCAGATAAAAGAGGGGTGAGTGCAAAGAACGACACATCCCCAAAAGAGTTTCATTTATGTAATGAAATAAATCTTTACACCATCAACAAAAACACACCAAGATATTTTTTTGCGAAAAATATTTTTAAATAAAGTTTTGTCATTTTTTTTTTACATTCTGATATACATATGTAACAAGGTTTATGGCACTGTAACCAGAATCAAATCAAAAAAGAGAAAGAAAGAGGAGTAGAGAAAGAAAAGAGGGAGAGGGTGGGAGGGAAAGCCACTGGTACTGTCGAGTTCCTCTCTCCAAGCTGGTCTGATTTGTCACTCCGCTGCCAGCTCTAACTCACCCACACACTCCAAACACCATTTTTATTGCACAAGTGCCAGGAAAAGGCACATGGTATAACGGTCCGTTTCCTTCTATTAAAAAAAGAAAGGAAGGAAGGAAGTTCTTTCAAACCCAGAGAAGGGGGATAACTATCCAGAGCATGAAACACAGCAAATCAACAATGCTCTCTCCAGACAGCACATGAGGGGATCTGAGACCACTGAGGCTGCCCGCCCCTCTCTTCGCACCAATGAGCGCCACAGGGCATGGTTTGGCGGGGTTTCTTTTCTACATGGTTGGCCAGGTAGGTTCCAGGTCTTCGAGAGCCAATGTCTTTTCCGCTTACTTTTTGGGTCTTTGTAACTGAAGAGTGGTATCTTCGGTCTATGAGCCTGCACAGACGATTTAGTCAGAAACTCTACAACGGCTAACAAGGAGAACTGGGGAGAAACAGTTTCAGAAGCTTTTTATTGGTTGGCTTTTTTAAAAAATGACCTCTTTAACCTCCTTGCAAAACCAGATGAAGAGAAGTGGTTCTCAATGGCATCAGAAGTTCTAGTCTCCTCACACTTAATAAAAATAGAGTCTTTAGACAAGTCTGCTGCCTTTCACAAACATTCCCCCAAGTTAAAAAGAAAGAAAAAAAAACAGAAAAGAAAAACAGAAAACAAAACCAAAGCCAGACCCCCGTTCACTCCTGTCCATCTTCTCACACAGCCATGGCTCATTCCATCCTGCCTGCTGTCACACAACCGTCTCCATGCCCATCAGCTTTGGTGTCAGGATCCGTGGTGTCACGCCATTGTTTAGGTCTTCCTCAAATTCCAGCAACTGCCCCATGAAGTTGAGGTTCGGGGAAATAATTGGTCGTTTGCCTTTGACGAATTTGTAAGCGTCAGTCATGGTCATCCGTGTGTGCTTCATCAAGTAGGCGATGACGATGGTGGCGGAGCGGGACACGCCGGCCTGGCAGTGGATGAGAAGGCCCTTTCCACACTGATGAGCTTCCTCTGTGGGACAGAGAGACAGGTGGTGAGGGGGAGGAAAAGAGGGGGGCGCAGAGGGAGGTCAGTGTTTCCTTTTGTACAGAAAGAATGGAGTCCAACGGCTTTACAGCATAATGTACCAATGAGTTCTACAAGTTCAAGTCACAAGCTACAGGAATTGGCTACAAGCGGGAATGCGGGTGTGCATTTTCTTAAATTATTAAAAAAAATTGGGGGTATACTCATGCCACAGTGCGCATGGGAAGGTCAAAGGACAACTTGAGGGAGTCAGTTCTCTCTTTTCACTATGAGTCTGAGGTTTGAACTCAGGTTGTCACTCTTGGCAGCAAGCTCCTTTTATCCACTGAACTATCTCACCGATCTTCCATTTTTTTGAGGCGTGTGTGTGTGTGTCTGTGTGTTGCATGTGGTTGTAGATGAATGTTTACATATATGTCGGTGCATGCTCACATGTGTCTGTAGAAGGCCATGGTTGATGTCATGTGTCTTTCGAGTCACTCTCCATGTAATATAAGACACTGCATCTCTTGCTGAACCCAGAGCTCACTATTTCTGTTGGTCCAGATACCCAGCTTGCTCTAGGGTGCTCCACCTCAGTCCCTTGTGCCATGGGATTCCAGACAGGTTGTCTCAGCTACATGGCCTTTATGTGGGCTCTGGTGATCCAAGACCCCATCCTCGTGTTTATGCAGTAAGTGCATTAGCTGCTGAGTCATCTTCCCAGCCCCTCCCATAGAGTTCAACATTTAGAGAGAAGATGGAGGAAGGGAGTTGTCATCTGTGGGAACAGCACCTGTCACAGGAGATGGAGGAAGACAGAAGCTGTATCTATTACACTGACACACTCATGACAAGCAAGCCTCTACGCTCACCATACCTACACCAGGAAACATTGACACACTCACAACAAGCAAGTTGCTATGCTTGCCATAAATGTTACCAGACCTCTCTTCCACCCCCCATCTTCCTCCTTTTCTATTTTCTATAAAATCATACCTTTGATTAAAAGGGAAGGAAAAGTAAAAAAAAGGATGACAGAGGAAATAGAAATTATGTTACATACACCAATGATCATATAGGATAAAATTCTTCTTCTGATTAACAATGTTAATTCCCCTTTCCAGGTTATATGATTATATGACTGAAAAACTAGTGCTTTTAGCAATGCATCGCCTACATGCTAGACACACATACCCCTACCTCTCTTCATCCTATTGAACGTTATTCTCTAAGAGGTAGCATTTAATGTGTAAGTTTTACTTAACTCTCCATGGAAGGAGGAAATAAAGCTCAGCCAGAAAGTTCCTACACTCGGCGTCTCCGAGAGTTGTCCAAGTTAGATTTGTGGAGTGCGGAACAACTGCACGGCCCTCTCCCATGTCTTCAACCCCTCACCCCTACATACACTGTTCCTACATGGCAACCATTTAGAAGGCAGAATTCCCAAGTAGCTTAGAACCGAGAGCAACTGAAAGTGGCAGGTATAATACTAAAATCTTTGGATGCCTGTGAGCACTGGACAATATTTTAGTGACACTTCTAGATTAAAGCACCCACACACACACACACACATACACACACACACAAGGAAGGGTCCCAGGGGAATGCAAGTCAGTGATCAGGTAGAAGAGAAGGGGGTAAAGAGATTCATCCCTTAGCTTAAATCATCTCCATCAGCTGCTTACCAGAAGACTAAGACACAAACAGGGCATAAGTCTCTTACCAACCTATAGACCAGTTTGGATCAAGAGAGCCCTTTCTCCCTTTCTCGACTTCCTTTCGACACACCCTAAACGACTCCCCAAACCAAGAACATCAAACATGGTGGTTAGAGAATGACCAAGGTGCATCATGGGTTTGACCACCTGTTCCACTAACCCACTAGCTGAGTGACCTTGTAAGTCTTCTGACCCCCAGGACCCCAGTCTTCTTGCTTGGATAACGCCAAGGATGCTAGCTCATCAGCCTCTAGAATGGTGGAGATTAAATTTAGCGGTTAAACTGGCATTGTTAAACCCTAAATCTGGACATTGCTTAGTTTAGATTAAACTCGGGAGAACGCTATTCCGTTCGTTGTGAACCCTGCTGTGCTCCCCACTGAAGCCACACTATAAAATTTCAGTTTATCCAATCAGAGGACAAGAAGAACAAAGTTGAGCCCGAACACATGATCCTGAATTGCTCTGCAAGTTAAATGTTGCTTGTGATTAGTTTTGTTTGCTTCTAAAAGAGCAGGTAAGCCTGAATAACCCAGAAGGAATGTGAGCACCACGGCTGTAATCTTAGAACAAGCCCATCCCCTGCTACTCACTAAGTGGAAAACAATTTCCCAACTTCCTCCACCTGGAATCAAGTCAGATGGAGTCTCCTTTATAACAGCCTCTGTTGACCAGGAACTTCCTCGTCTACCTGGTGACAAACATTTCTTACTCACGATTCAAGGCTTGGCTTGGCTTTTATGAATAAAGGATCTAGGGCATCTTTACCCAGTGCTAGGAATTAATTAATGGGGCATGGTAAATGTGGGCCCAGAGTGTTGGATAAGGAGTCCTGGCTAGGAGTCTAGATTTTTTTTACTTATCATCCCCCCTCCTGCCGTGTGTATCGGTACCACAGCACGGAAGTGGAGGTCAATGTGGGTCCTTGCCTGTCACCTTTGAGTTGGAATTTTTTGTGCCACCGTGGACACCAAGCTAGCTATCCAGTGAGGGTCTAGGGGTTGTCCACCTCCCATCTTGCTATAGGAGAGAAGGTATTATAGACATGCATGCCTGCTCCTAAATTTCTTTGGGTTCTGGGGATTCAAACTCGGGTCTTCACTTTCCCTACTGTGCCGTCTCCTCGACCCCCCCAGTTCCCTCTGGACACTAGAACTCCTGACATGGAAAGGTCACCTGACTTCTGAGTTTAAGAGGACACTCTGGCTATCTGTCCAGCATGTCCATGGTAGGGCCCAGCATTGGAGGACAAACTGGGAAGGAAAACAGGTAAGCAAGAGTTCAGAACTGCCAGCTTGCCAACAAATCCATCACCCTGTGGCTGCTCAACTGGAGACTATTTTTCTGTCAAAACAGCAACACCCATGAGTGACTTTGAGACAGAGACCCGTGACAACCTGAGGCAGTAATGTGGAAAGCATTGGGCTACCTCATTGTGCTGATAAAAGCCAGGGTCTCTTGGAAACAATAGTGAGCATCTGTCATCTGCTCCTATTGTCCTAGTCATCCTGAGTCTCGCCACAATGTTGTAAGAGCTACCAAAGCTAAGGTCAACATCGAGCTCGTAGCTGCATCCTTCTGAGGTTAGAGTCTAGTATTGCTAGAATGTTCCTTCTTGGGTCCTCCTGGGGCCTGATTTTTCTTGCTTCCCCGAGCCTGAGACCAAGTGTCAAAGAAAACATGTCCCTTCTCACAAGCACTGATAATGTCAGTCCTCCTCCCTCAGTGTTTACGAACTGAGATCATTTAGGTGAAAGAACACAATCTGGCCATTCTTCCTTCCCTTGTCTGTAAGGATGCAACATGAGAGGAGACTCAGCATGGCGTGCTCAGCTTTCTGAAGAAGTTTCTTCAGAGCCAACCCTTTCACAAATGTGGCCTCGGCCTCAAGGGAAGAGGCCACATACACTGTGACTCAGCGTAACTCATGGTGCTAAATGGTGATCACTTTCCCTATGCTGAGTGACAAGGTGGAAGGAAGGTGAGGACAGTTAGGAGGTGATGTCACAGTCTCTACTAGGTGTGCCCTTCAGAGCTGGGGGTGGGGCTGCATGGAGTAGGCAGCAGGACTAGCTTTGACCAGTTCCTCATTTCCCCTTCATTCTCTTGGTCAGACACCATCTATCTGCCAACCTCCACCGTCGCTCTGTTTCCTGGAGGATAGACAGGAACTTGTGGTCGGACAGATGTTGGACAAAGACAGATTATCTCTTTAGTTTGAACATGAAATGGCTCCATAGACTTGTGTCAAATGCTTGGTCTCAAGCTGGTGGCATCGCTTCCAAAGGTCTTTAAAACTTGACAAGAGAACCCTTGCCCTGGGAAGTAGGTCACCCACTGTGTGTCATTGATGGCAATATGTTAGCCTGGTCCCCCTCCCCCTTCCTAGTCACCATGAGTTCGGCAGTCTTTGTCATACACTCCCACTGCCATGATCTGTCTGTCTTACCACAGGCCCAGAATCAACGATGCCGAGGACAAAAGCCTCTGGGATCATAAGCCAAGATAATTGACCCTCTCAGGTACTTTAGTCATGGAAACGGAAATCTCACTAATTCAACTATTCTTTTACTTCCATCCAGATAGTTCCGAGGCTTAAAAGAAGGACTAAGGTTTAGGTAGTCTGCCTGTTTTCCCCTGGCCTAGGAATAAGCCTTGGACCTTATATCAAACCCAGAGCTGAAAGGAAGGGAGAGCTCCCTGCACACCCCAGGCGATAGTTACCAATGAATTCAAACGCCTCTTCAAAGTACTGCCGCAGGTTCTGCTTGTTGCTGTCGGTGGCCGGCAGCCGCTTGTAGTTGAAGAGGCCTTTCTCATAGTGGTAGAGGGGAAGGTGCGTGGTGACGTTGATGACGTAGCCAATGTTGAGCCTCTGCATGGTGTCTAGGTCCTGAGCATCCTGCTCATTGCCAAGGAACAGGAAGGGCAGGATGGGCGTCAGCTCTGCGTTCTCGATGTCAGGGGTGGTAGGGACAGACTGAGGTAGCATGCTTGAGGCCGCCGAGGCGCCACCCCCCATCTCCCGGCACTCTTGGAGCTGGAGGGAGTTGTCACAGAGGTTCTCATGGTTCTGCTTAAAACTACTGAGTCCCCCTGGAAGGAAAACACAGAGAGTGCACGCGCGTGAGTAGGACGACAGAGCCCACAGCAAAGGTCAGCTTCCCCACAGAGATGAGTGCCACTGTGGCTAGGTCCATTTTGAACACTTCTAAAATAAAAACAAGAACCAGGAGTCTGTTTGGGTATGCAGAACGGCTTCGGAAGGCTCCTGCTCCTTATTGCACAAACTGGGCCTAGGTGCCTGGGAACACGTTCCACACAACAACCCAGGAATTTCATCAACTGTGTATTTCTTTGCTTCTAACAGACATAAGGTCCCTGGCCTATATAGAGCCTTTCACTTTGGGAACAGAGAAAAGCAGGGACGACACTGTCCTACAAAGAACTTCTGCTTGTATCCTGGCACTGTGCACATGGGTCCTGTACCATTTATAGCTCACCTTAGTGAAAGCCAAGTTCATTCCCTATGTAGCAGAGCAGTTACGAGCAGGTGCCGTGGAAAAGCCTGGCTGTGCTGGCTGTGGTCCTACTACCATTGCTGACCTGCGTGCTGAGTTGTGCAAGACCATTTCTCTATGTGTCTCGGTAACCCCATGAGCGTACAGTGTGTGTCTCAAGTATATAGGGTGTCTCTCTGCGTGTGAGTCTGAGATGGGCATAAACACAGGCCAAGTGTTCAATACACCCTCCCCCCGTAGGCTTGCACGGTCACTCTGCATGAAGTAGCTATTTCTATTCATGTTATTGTTATGACTGCCCAAACGTAGAAACAGCGGAGGGGAACTTGGGCAAGGGAAGTTAGCGCTGGGAGAGTGGCGCAGGATCTGACTTTCCACACCTGTTCTTGACTTCCAAGAGAGTGGCATATGAGAGTGGTCCGTTTTCCTGTCCTTAGCTTCTAGAGGTTTGTGAGCACACTAACCCCCTAATCGTGACCCTGAGGGATATCTCCTAATGCACACTCTGAGCTGGAGGCTCTGCTCTAACTCCAAGAGCCGAGTCGGAAACACTTCAGAGGTCTGGGCTGCACCTGTTCCCCCACTTTCAGCATGCAAACAAGGCCTTGTGACAGTACAGTCACTTATGGAAATCACACGGCCACAGGTGTGTGAGTAGACACATGGGGATGTTCACGCAACATCATCGACACTGTGGAAGCAGAGATCTGGCTCCACAACACACCCACCCACACCCCCACACACCGTAAACGTGCATACAATAATAGTAAGTTTAAAGAACAGGCTAAGTAAATGCAATAGTAAAACAATAATAATTATGCTCATCCATAGAATATTATGCAGCCATTAAAGGAACAACTATATAAAGAATATAAAAATCAAAGAAAATGCTTCCATTTAATGTTAAGTGACAAACAGCTAATTCAAAACCTTCTGCAGAAAGCCTAAAGCCTATACACAAAAAAAGAAGAATTACAGAAATCTATGGATCGGAGTTTGTCACTTGACTTGTCCATTCTTATGTTACACACAATTATACATGGACAAACTTGAAGGATTATGAAGCTCATCTTCTACAAGGTCCATGAGAGACATTAAGAGACCTCGGGTGGGGTCATCAAATGAGCATAAATCCCAGAAGAGCAGGATAGGACAACTCGAAGCCTTCTGAGAAAGCAAGAGGCACTATGAAGTTCCCGGAAGTCATGCCAGTCCCAGAGGTCTTAACAGTCCCAGGCATGAGGTTGAAAGCACAAACCCTGAATAGGATATATGGCTGTGCTAACAGGGCAGGAAGTCCATCTGTCTTCCAGCTTTGGAACTGACACCACACTCTTCCTCATCTCATCTCATTTTTAACTACTAGAGCAGAGGACCCAAACAGAGCACGTCCCCAGTCGATGGGCACAGCCAGCTGTGTGACAGAAGACCAGTAGGAAATGGTAATGGTCCACAGACAACTTAGGAGGGCTAGCCTGTGCTCAGACAAAAAGGAGAACAATTAAAAAAAAAAAGTCTATAGGCGAACACATAGGAGTTTTAAATTCACTTTGACTTCGCTTCTGTAATTAAACTCTGCCCTTGATCTTCTGTTGTGAAATCAGTATACCCGGGTGACTAGCCCAGAGGGAGCCTTCCAACTACAAAAAAAAAGGAAGAAAAAAAAAGAAAAAAAAAAAAAGGCAAGACACTAGAAAAATGTCACCAGTGAATGCGTAAAAACTACCCCCCCCCCGTCAACTGCCCCAAACTCCACAGAGGACACTGGAAGGAGCTGTGTTGAAATCTGCTGGGTTCCACAAATCCCACAGTAAACAGTGCCACGCTGAATCTGCCAGGGGAGCCCGATTCACTTTTCCCTCAAGAAAAAGGCACTTGGCAACATTTTTTTCCATATACGTTGAGGGGAAGGACTGGGAAACTAAACTCAAAAGGAGAGGCTGGGGAGTGGGGGATGAGGATTCTCACTCTTATTTAATGTATTCAAGCGGTAATTTGCCTTAAAAGCAGCTAGCTAGAAAAAATAAAAATAAAAGCATGGCAACCCCTCCTACCACCTTTCCCCACACAAAATACCCAGCATAGAGCTTTTTAAAATTCAGCCCCTCCTTTCCTGGTGACATCAGCCGGAGGCTCCCCACCTGCCCAGTTGCCATAGCAGTCACACAAAGACACACAATGACATCAGTTGGCATGATATCAGCTCTTTGAATGCAAACAATACAAGAACTACTTTGTTTAAGGCCTCGGGTACAACTGTGTTCTGGGGAGCCAATGATGTAATGCTAACAGGTGGCAAGGGGCCTTCCATTTGCCTAATGGGGGGGAGAAGAAGGGGGAGGGGCGGGTCAGAGGGAGTCTGAGGCCGACACACAGGACGCTTCTACCATAGCTTGTTGTGTGCCTGTGTGAAATGATGTGTTGTATGTGTGAGACGTGAGGGAAAGGTTATCTGTAAGGAGAGAAAAGGGGAAAGGCCATGTGACCCACACATCTCAGCTGGTCAAGGAAGCTCTCACTGAGGGTCTAAGGGAAGACTCCGGTGAAGTCCGCTCATGGCGGGTACTCATCCTCACACAAGGGTGGTGTGTGGGGACACGAGGAAGTGGAGGCTCTCTCCTGGATGGCCTTTACGGCAGTCTGAGACAGTAGTATCTCCCAGGAGTGTTTCAGGGAAATCTGCACGGAGGTCGTTCTTACCTCTTAGGGGCGAGTGTGGGGATGGCGTGGGGCCCTGGGATTGGTAGCAGCAGCAAAAGGGAAGAGTAGGACTAACGATGTCACTTTTGGCCCTCTGACCCCATCAAATGATTACCCAATCATTTAATTATGTATGTAACCCCCACAGTGGGGAGGAGGAGATGGTTCCCTGTACTTCACTGGCCAGCTTAGCAAACACACACATGCACACACACACACACACACACATGCACACATACACATACACACATACACACACACATGCACACACAGGCACACACACAGGTACACACAGGCACACACATGCACAAGAATAAAAGCATCACTAACACACTACTGGAGTGGAGGGAGGGAGTTCAGTATGGTGGATGGAGACACAGGGGCCCAGTCTACGGTGAGGACACCACCTCCTAGGAACTTGCCCTTGGGAAGGATCAACTTACCATAAATCGGGCATAATACAGCCTCTGGGTTGTGCTGGGGTAGAGAACATCTATGTGAAGGTTTATAGACACATCACATGGCATTCCATACATCCTATCTCATGCCCAAGTCATCAGCTTGGTCCTCACCTACACCCAATCTGGTGATACGGCGAAGCTGCTGGAGCTGGACCCTGCCCTGTGCTGCCAGAGCCTCACCAGGAGAGCCTAGGCTTCCTGCCCTGCCAGAGCCTCACCAGGAGAGCCTAGGCTTCCTGCCCTGCCAGAGCCTCACCAGAAGAGCCTAGGCTCCTCAACTGTCTCTTCCTCAGGTCCCCTACAAAAGTCAGAGGTAATAAGTAGCACCTATCCTGATACTATTCTAAGAAAAAAAGAAGTTAACGAATACCAAGTTTGCCGAAATCGCTTTGGGTATGCGATGAGCACTTGATTTATTCCTAGAAACAAAAGATGACGTCACACAAAAACTCACACAAGTGAATGTAAATACATAAATAATAAATAAATATATCTTAGTATTTATTGATTTGATATTTCTCTGTATATCTGGCTGACTTGGTACTGTGTCTACCAAGGTGGCCTCAAACTCATGGCCATCCTCCTGCCTCAGGCTCCACCCTGAGTACTACACCATCATGCATGCCCAGCTTAAAGTTTTACTTATGAAATAACTAGGAGCCAACTTATCCAAAGGAGTTTTAAAGTCTGACTAACACAATTCTATCCTGAAGTAAACAGCAGGTTCCATCTTTTCTGAACAACAGTTCTGACTTTCCCCTGGATTAGCTTTCCCAGTGAAGACTTGGGGTTCCCAGTTCTGCCAGAAACTGGGCTTTTAACAAATGAAACAGTTTTTATCCTTTCCCCAGTCCCCATTCCAGACTGGGCCGGCTTCCTGCACAGAAGCAGCTGGCAGTTGTCGATGCAAATATTTCTGAGACACGCACAACAACGTGGAGAAGAAGCATTTTCAACCCTTGTCTCAAAATCAGGTTTCCTCGGCTGCCTTTGAGTCCATAAGTTTGAAAGGTGACCAGAAAATATCCAGTACTTTAAAAGAAAAATACAGCTCGGTGTCACCTGCTATGGCCAGGTGAGTTCAGGGGCAGCCCGGGACAGCGACAGACTCTCACTTTGGTGGGAAAACCCATTTTTGTAGCCAAACATCTGCTCTTGCTGCTGTTAGCTACTGCGGTGCCTTCTGCGGTGTGACTCTCTGACTGCAGGGCTAAAGAATCAAAGCTCACATGCAGAATCCATACGCAGGAGCTGGCCAGGCTCTACAGAGGCTAGTTAGATGTGAGGCTTAGTCAAAAATATAAGGAGAACACTCCCTGAAGGTCAACGAATAGAATTAGCATCCACAGAACGGGGTGGGTGGGGGGTGCTATTCTAAAACTGTACTCTTACTGTTTGGGGCAAGAATATTGCTTTTCTTACTGTGTTCTCCGTCAGGACATTGGTAGCAGTGAAGACCAGGGACTGGAAAGAGCGAGCCTGAATGAAACCCGATCCTAGCCCTAACCATCTGCAAGTTATTTAAGACACCTGCATCTCTATTCCACATCAGCAATGTGAACAAATCCATCTCACACATCGCAGCACAGGCACGACACACATACTACATCGTACGGATGGCAGAATTACTGGCCTATAATAAATATTATTTCATAGACCCCAGCCCCCGCCCCCCGCAGTGGAAACAGTAATACACCAGGGCAGTCTCCTAAAGTTCTGTAGGCACAGAGATAAGATGAAAGACTAAAGCTGGTGTCAAGTGTCTAAGGCAGAAATGTCCAGAGATGGGGGGCAGAGCCTTTCACACCCACCTTAATGAGAAATATGTAGAGTTCCAGCTACAGTGATAAAAAGCATTTCTACTTTTTATTGTCTTTGAACTGATTCATACACTCCCTAGATGAGACAGGCTATTTGACAGCACCAGTGACTTCAAGCTGAGCACCAGGAAACATCAGTAGTCTTAGGGTCCTATCCTGTGGGAAACTACACTTCTTTCCCAAGGAGTGTGACAGGAAGCTATACTGGAGAGAGAGGAGGGGTGTGAAGGCACCATCTCTTAGAGCAGAAGGGATGAAACACAGAGAAACAGGAGAGGAGGGACAAGGGGGCTGAGTTCAGCAGCCAACGGGCTGTGAGTACTGGGTGAAGACTAATCTTACACATAAACATTTAGTGGCTTCTTCAAACCCATCATGACTGCCGTCGCTCTGAAATGCCCAGCGTATGAAGAGACCTGTGCCCTGTGGGTGGGGGGTCTTCCCTGAAGATGTCTTTTCCTCTCTGCAGTTAGCCCTTTATGTCCGAGTGTTTCAGAGGAACTGACGAGGGTCATGCAGCAAAAACTGCATTCCTGACAAACTTGCAGAGAATATATGGGGGGAAAAAGTGTATTTGCAGAAATGACATGTATGAATATGATATATGGTCTCAGAAATTATAGAAATGAAATTATGATGGCCTAGGGCTGTGGTTCAGTTGGCAGATGGCTCACCTAGGATACACAGAGCCATACAGAGCCCTGAGTTCTATACTCAACACCACATAAACCGGAGTTAGTGGCATAGACTTGTAATCCCAGCACTTAAAAGGAAGGAGGCAGGAAGATCAGGCGTTCAAAGTCATCCTCTGCTACAAAGTGAGTTCAAGGTCAGCCTGGGTTATGTGAGACCCTGTCTCAAACAAACACATGAAATTATGAAATAAAACCACATGCATACAATTATAAACTTCTGTGAGCAACTCGGTCCACTAAGGACATGGTAATCTGGAGAAAAATAAACAACACATACTAGGTACATATAGAAACTATCTCTATAGAGCATGTACAGACCTCTAGATCCCTCAAATAGTTGGGGTTCACAACTTTTCTCAGAGCTGTTCTCTCTCCTAAAGCTTCAGCAACCAGATGTAGGTGTGTAAAATGATGCTGGAATATTCTGTTTTGTGTGTGTCTCTTATTTATGTTTCCAGATTAACAGCTCTGGTGGAAGCTGGCTTCTTGGGGAAAAGGGCTCTTAATTCCCTTTGTACATAGGCTCTCTCCATCTCCGACAGGGGGACATGTAACTCGCTGCGATGTTAGGGATAGCAGGAGCTTTAGGCGAAGTAAGTAGAGAGCTATGGGTTTGATCTCATGAAAGTCATTTATGAATAACTGAAACACAAAATAAACGAGTCTCCCTGGTGTCTACTTTAGTGACAAAGCCTAGGCAGAGATCACTTCAGGCATGGTGACACATACACCTGTGGGCCTAGTACTAGGGACGCTAGAGGTAAAGGGATCAAGAGTTCAAAGCCAGCCTGGGCTACATGAAAACCCATTTCAAAAACAAAAGCAAAACCCCTCACAAACTCTCTTCTTACCCCAATCAAAAGGTCATTTTTGTTCCTCGCATTAGTTGATCTGACTCAGTTGGATAACATTTATTTTGAAAGAAGAAAGGGGGGGGATCTGGTAAATCTATACCAGAATTTTCTTGAATTGGGAACTCACTGAATCATTTCTTTGGACTTTTGTGTTGGACAAAAGAATATGCCCTGAACCACCGACACTTCCAGGAACTAGACACCGACACACACTCTTCTTCTAATGCTATTTATGCTGCCCTCCCAGTGACTGCCACCCCTCTGCCTCAACTGTGTAGAGTGTTAAAGAAACCAAAACCAAAAACCTAGCTTCTGGAAAGAAGCCACACTGACCGTGAATGTACTGAGAGACTACAAACCAGCAACTGCTCCCTCCTGGTAGCCCTATGTGCTCAGCAAGAGGCTTGCTTCTCAAACTGTGGTACTATATGCCCATCCACCAGCAGTCCGGGGGCTAACACTTACATCCTGCTCACAATGCTGCCTTCATATGTTTCCTTTGATAATGTCTTTACAAAAACCTCAATGGGAACAGGCTTTTAAGAAACCATGCCCTAGGGTGCTGAGCGATGGCTCAGTCGGCAAAAAGTCCTTGCTTTGCAAGCATGATGACCTGAGTTTGGATTCCCAGAACCCACATAAGAAGGATTACTGGGTGGCATGAATCCCAGCACTGGGAAGGCAGACATGAGAGTCCCCAGAGTTTTCTGGCCAGCAAGCCTAACTGAATTGGTGAGCCTCAAGATTTGACAAGAGACTGTGTTTCAAATAGTAAGGGGAAGAGTGGTTGAGGAAGGCACCAAATGTCAACCTTTGACCTCCACATGTGTGCAGACACACACACACACACACACACACACACACACAGAGAGAGAGAGAGAGAGAGAGAGAGAGAGAGAGAGAGATGCATATACACACAAACACCAACCCCTCTCAAAAAAAAATAAAAATCTTGCCTAAAACTTTACCTGCAAAAAGTAGACCTGAGTCACAAGGATTCTGTGATTTTTGGAAGCCTTCCAAGACATGTTGACCCTGGAATGTTTTATCAGAGTTTACCTGATTTCCCTCTGCCCCACCACCTCTGAAGCAGCCCAGGGCTCTTCAAGTCCACAGCTACAGAACTGCTACAGAAAAGAGCTGGGGATTAAACTTTGGCCTGCAGAAGAGAGCCAGTCCTCACCAAAAAGGCGGTCTTGGGTCAAAATCCCATGAAGGGAGGCATCCTTCTGCCCCTTTGCAGCCTACAACCTTCAGGCTTTCGGGAGTAACCTGCATTCAGGAAGCTGCTCATCTCATGTGTGTGTTTGAATAACAGGCAGATCAAGGCTACTTCCCAAGTATGTAAACACAGCCTGCTGCTTTAAACCTGTGACCTCATTTATTTACATTAGTACAGAAAGCACAGCCAGAAGCGACAGCTGATGACAGTCATGTAACTTTTCACAACGACGACAATTAAAACGCTCCAGGCCTGCTTTCACGCACATGTGACTTTTATGTGAACCGGATTCAGACTGTAAGATCTCTGAGTCCCTGTGCCGGGAACCAGCTTAGGCTTTGCTCAAATCATTGTGATGCTAAGGGGGAGCAGCTCTCCCATCCACCTGCAGCTGGCCTCTGCCTCCTGGTTCCCTCTTTCCCCACTTCTGATCTCTACAGTAAGTACATCATTACATGTGCACACCTACCACACACATACACCATCATCACCACCATCACCACCAACAAAAAGATTGGGTGAAGGAACGGATACAAAAAAGTAACAGAAGAACAGCCAAGTTCTGGCTTCTCCAACCTTGCATGTCTTAACAATTCTGGCCTCTTGAGCTGGGAGAGAACTAGTTCCTGTTGCTCAAGTTACCCAGCCCATGCTGATTCATTAGGGCAGCCTGCTGAGGTTTGGATTTGCTTTGAGTAAATCCTCAAAATTCAAAGACTAGGAGCTCTGCCTGGAGTGTGGCGATGTCCACAGGTGGCAGAACCTTTAACAGGCGGGGCACAGCAGGAGGGAATAAGGCCAACAGGCCCTGGACTTGGAAGGGTTGAATATTTCTCATAGACCCAAGTCAGTACCAGTGAAGGCGGGCCTAGATCATGAGCGTCTTTGGCTTCCATTCTTGGCATATGATCTCTTTTGCACATAATTCCGCAATGGAAATGTCATCCACAACAAAGTCTTCATTCTAAAACCATGAAATCAATTTTAAAAATGTTCTCTGTAAAGCATCCGGCACTGAGCATTTTGTGATTGCAACACAAAACTGACGGATACATACTAATACCATGCCACTTTTCACTTTATTTCCCAGTTGTACTGGTTGGTTTTGTGTGTTAACTTGACACAAGCTAGAGTCATCAGAGAGGAAAGAGCTCGGTTGAGGAAATGTCTCCACAAGAGCTGGTTGTAAGGCATTATTTTCTCAATTAGTGACCAGCAGGGGAGGGCCCAGACCATGGTGGGTGGTGCCATCCCAGGGCTGGTAGTTCTGGGTTCTGTTAGAAAGCGGACTGAAGGCCGGGCGGTGGTGGCATGTGCCTTTAACCCCAGTACTCGGGGAGGTAGAAGCAGGCGGATCTCTGTGAGTTCAAGGCCAGACTGGTCTACAGAGCTAGTTCCAGGAAGCTACAGAGAAACTCTGTCTCAAAAAAACCAAAAAAATAAAAAAATAAAAAGCAAGAAAGCAGACTGAGCAAGCCATGCAAAACAAGCCAGTAAGCAGCCCCCCACCCCACCCCATGATGGCCTCCCTATCGGCTCCTACCTCCAGGATCCTGCCCTGACTTCCTTCAGTATGAACAGCAATATGGAAGTGTAAGCCAAACAAACCCTTTCCTCCCCAACTTGCTTTTTGGTCACGGTGTAGTCAGAGCAATAGAAACCCTAACTGAGGCATCAGTACACCTCTATCTACATATATGTACGTATATTATAATACCCACTTTTCAAGAGTCACACCAGAACTCATGGTGTGCTAAGAACAAGCTCCTAGGAGTCAATTCAAGTTGATACCATACCTTATAGTCAAGCCAGAAATGGTTCAAGGTCAAGATGGTGGGCAGCAGGGACAGGGGGAGAGACGTCTAAATCACCTGGCAAGCCCATAAGAAGCAAGCTCATAGAACCATCTTGCTGGCAGCAATCACAGACGTCATCCGTTTTCAAAAACATTCCTCAACGTCATCATGGACCAACCCCGGGCTCACGCCTTCCTTGAGCCATCTTTCTGAGCCAAGAATAGTCCTTTATGGAGACATTTTGTGTGTTTGGGAGAGTGTTCTGTACTGTGTCAAAACTCTGCGCTCCCTGGTTAATCAAGAGGAGAAGGGGCACACCAAGGGCACACCACAGGCTGAAAGGAGGATGCTTCTAATGGTGCTAGGGAACAAAGCCATAGATTTTTTTCCAGAGCTGAATGGTAAGGCCTACTCCACACCACTCATTGACTTCTCTGCAGAGGGGGCAAACGTTCTTTGCTTTTCGGGGAAGAAGAAGCTTAAATAATAAAGCGTTGCTAAACAAACAAGCGGATAAAGCCATCCGTTAAACCAGCCTTCGGCACAAAAGGAGAACTTGCTTCACCATCTATGCACAGCCTCCTCTCCTGAGACCACATTTATCTTAGACCTCAAATTAAACACATCACAACTTAACAGGAAAACTATGTTTCCCAGCAGGATTAAAGTAAAGTCCAATTAAATAAATCCCCAGAAATGTCAAGAGTAAGCCTCAAGAGACTACATTCTTCTACCGTGAAATATTCCCAATGGAAATTGCATTCGGAGAAGGTCATCAAAAATCATCTATGATAAGAGGAAGGGGGGGGGAGAAGCAGGACACGAGATAAGGTTTGTAAGTGAGGTCTGGATTGGGACCCACGGCCATGGCGATGTATGGAATTGGCCAGTCAAATGCATAAGCCACTTAACTTGTTCTGAAGAACATCCCACACTCCAAGAATGGCTTTTACAACCGTGGATTCTGGAATGCTCTGAAGGTCAAAGGGCTTTGGCTTGGGGAATTCAGGAAGTGAGAAGGGAAAGACTCAAATGGCTCCTATCACAATTTTGTGTGCTTTCTTGAGCCAGTGTTTTCAGTCCACAAAAAGTGTAGCAACAGTTTCCTTAAGTCCGGGCTAAAGTCTATATTTGGCAAGCCTAGTTAGCAAGGGTAAGTATTAACCATCGACTGCCAGAAAGAGAAGGTAGAAGCTGTCTCTGCAGCCAAGTGCCACAGTCAGATCACCCCACAACGGCTGAGTTTGGCAAGGTCAAACTGAAGCGAGGCACAGTATCTGTTTACACCAAGAGAAGGAGGGTCTGGAAACCTCTGATGCTGGGCACGTAGTGCCATATTATAGTAGCAGGTCAAAAGCTGGGATGTCCTCCTATGATTTACTGCATTATGGCCCAACCACAAAAGCCTGTCTGTCTCCAAGAAGCTGTGCTAGGGTCTCAAGGTTACTCGAGAACCATACAAGTAGCAGTCATTGCAGCCTGGGAGACAAAGAACAGAGACCTGACCACGGTGTGCACTCCACGTCAGGCACTAGAGGACTTCACAGGCACGTCCCTGGAGACCATGCCCAGCACAACACAGAGAAGAAGACCCCCTGAAGGCAGGACTCACGGAGCAGCTCTTCTCTGCAGACTGAAGGAACCCTGGGTTCTATCTTACGGCATGCATTGCCAACCTCTATGGAATCAAGCCCATGGGCAATTCTTAAGTTACTTCCCCCTGAGCATTCTGTAAGCACAAGGAAGCTTTGCTGCAACACAAACCAGGTCCATAGCAAGAACCGACAGTTGGGGAGGTATGAGGCCTGCATGATCTAACTGTTCCAGGGCCTTCTATGTTTGCTGGTCGCTCTTCCAGAATTCCCTCAATGTTATACTGTGGTACTAAGCAATACACAGGCCAACTCTGTCTAACTCCTGCTGCCCAGCAGGCTTCTACAACCCCTCAAACTCAAGAGACAAGAGTGACTATTTGTGTGCTAATAGTTAATGGAGTGACTGGTGGTCTGGGAGCCCTTAACACCTCTGTACAGAGCTGCTATCATCAGAAAATACAGGGCAGAGTTAGAGGCTAGGGAATTTCAGCTCCAGGCCTCAATCTTGATCTAAAGATTTCATCTAAAGATGAAATTGAATTGCTTACCTATGGCCAAGAATTTAATCAATTGTTCCTACTTAATGAGAACCCCACAAAAACTCAAAAGAACAAGGTTTGGGGAGCTTCCAGATGGTGGAGAGATGTGAAAATGACTGGAGAGATGGCATGCCTGCCTAGGACACAAGAGCTGCGCGTCCCTCCCCTCACTCTGTCTAACACAGCCCTGCTATCTGCCTGTTCGTGTGCATGCTTGACAATACCCTTCATAATAAGTGAGGGCATATAAATGCTTCCCCGATTTCTGTGAGCTGTCATGTCAAACTGACCAAATCTAGAGGATGAGTTGTGAGAACTTTGATTTATGGCCAGCTGGTCACAAGAGCAAGCCACAGCCTGGGCCTTGCAACTGGTACCAGGAGTTGGGGAGTTCTTGTGGTTTTGGGTCTCTGGCCTGTGAGATCTGACACCATCTCCAAGGATATGGTGTGAGAATTATGTTAAATATTAGGGCAACCCACTGCTATTGGCTGTGGGCTATCTGAGGAGTAGAGAAAGGCCCACAGAAGCTTTCTGGATGGGGGAAAGAGGGGAGGAGTAAGAGTCTGTTCCCAGAACAAAATGATTGAGGCTGGGTGTAAAGAAAAGAGGTTTGTTGAGTTCTCAGTTTCAGAGACTAAAGTTCTAAATGGTATGGCACTACCTCTGGCAAAGGTCACCTTGGCTGTGTCACACCATTGACAGATTGCACCACAGGTGGGATAGTGAATAAGGATGGCAGAAACCCAGGGTAACAGAGGGGCTGGGCTTGCTACTTCCTCCTCGTCGTCTATTTTTATTTTTTTATTTTTTTATAACGACTCCCTCAGGAGTCCACAAAACCAAATGACATGCTCTTCCAAGGGCAGTGCCCCAAGCTGACATGCTATGAGGTGCCACAACTTTGTAACATCACCAAGTTGGGGAAGACATTTCCAACACAAGGACCCTTGAGGGTCATATGCCACCATATCCTAACCCTAGCAGAGCAGAGAGCATGAAGATACAGGCTTCCTCAGTGACCCACGCAGGTGATACAGGGCTCGGCAAATACGGCCTTCAAGAAGGCTCTTCTTTGACATTTGAGTTGCAACTATGCCCTCAGCACACTCTTTGACCATATCGTGGCATTTTATTATCCTCAGAACACCTGCCGTTATCTAAAATTATTGATGTCATCTTTTATTGTTTTATTATTACTAAGAAGTGGAGCCCAGGAAAGCCCAGGTGTCTTTCGTCTCAGAGGAAGCAGGCATGTCTACCCAGTATGCTGGTGGCAGGCTGTCCCACACCTCTTTAGTCCAGGCTTGGGAAGGTTGTTTGGCATCTTCATATCCTAGTTACCTTCTGGGTAAAGTAGAGCATCAATGGGAAGCAGGGTTGATGCAATAATTAAATGAACTACTACTAAATGAGTTATTCAGAGAGATCGTGAGTATTCACTCTGTACCGTCTGCTCTGAATAGCAAGTGCTCATTAAACATTTTTAGATGAAATGAACATCGGAATGAGCCAGAAAGGGCCATTAATTATGCGTTGTTCTGCATTATGCTAGGGATCTGGGAGATTAAAAATAGTCCCCAAAGATCAGTCTAATTGGAGAGGAAAGAAGGGATGAGAATGCAGGGACATTAGAAGAAACTGTAGCAAAGCACCAACACCAGAATGTTCTGAGAACACCAGGAGCCTGGCCCGGATGGTGCCACAGGCCATGACTCACGCAAGCAGCTGTGGGGCAGGTGAATCCTGCTGCTCCAGGCTGAGGAGGAGGCAAAGAGCCAGTGTCAAGCCTTCTGTGTGGGGTTTGAGAACTGCCTACATCACACTTGGTGGCCTCTAGCCCCTTCCCTCCTCTCCTATGTCTCTCATCTTTGGACATTCTTCATGAGCAATGGGTGACGAGATGGGATGGAAAGAAGCTGTGAGAAAGAAGGTTTATGAGGGACACACAGGCTGAGAGAAGTCAGGGAACAGGCCAGGTGGCCCTGGGTTCAGTTCAGCACGCATTCATGAAGCACACATTGTGGGCTTAGGGACGCGGAGCTCTGTCGCAGGCATATGTCTAAGAAAGAGCTTGTTTGGCCCTTCGACCTGGCAGCTCTTCCACCCAAAGAGAATCAACAATCACAGGTGCTTTGGACAGTCTTCACTGACTCACTCAGTGGCTCCAAGTCCTTCTCCCACTTCCCACTGAAGTACCGCAATAGCAGACCTGCCAGGAGGCATTTTCCAGGGTCCCTCTTATTTGCCTTATTAACCCTGAACCTGTGGGCTGCTTATTTATATGTGAGGTCACTTAAAATCACATTATCAAAGATAAGGAATGATGGCTCAGTGTATAAAATGCTTCCTGGGTAAGTATGAGAACGTGAGTTCAGATCCCAGCACCCATAGAAAAATCCGAGCATCCCTGGGAGGCAGAGGCTGGACTTAGAATGCAAGCCTGCATTGGTAGCAGAGCGCAGAGTGACCAGGGTCAGCACAAGTTAAACGGATTCTGAGTCATTGTGCACCAGTGTTTCAGGAGACCTCACAACTCCAAGGCCGGTTTGTTCCATCCATTCCTTGCAGGAAGAAACTCTCCCTCCAATGAATGACAGAGCTTTTCTTTTCATTTCTTAGAAAACCAACCTTCCAGGGTGGCCCCATCCTGTGCCCAGAGAGGTTTGGCCGGACAAGACTGGTCTGCGCATGGCAGAAAAGTTATGGCTGGCACCAACACGAGGGGAGACCATGTCTACTTTAACCAGAAAGGAGAAAGCAAAACAAAATAGACAAGAACAAACATACAGGATCATGGCTAAGAGATCCAAACAGGGGTGTTCAAAGAGAAGGCCCTGTTGGACTTGATGCTGTGTTTATGAAACACAGTCAGATATACCACATGAGTATAAACCCTAACAGTGCAAACAATGAGAATCCCTTACCTCAGTTTCCTGAAAGGAACAAAATGTCGACATCAATATTCAAGAATTTCTGCTAACGAGGAGCCACATCCACATGGTGATACCTGGGAGCTGAAATAGAGAAACTCCCAAAGGTTGCAGCCTGGAGGGTCTTGGGCCCGGAAGTATCATGGGTCTGTCTGCCTGCTGTCGCGAAAGCCTTGCACTCTGAAGCAGTAGTCCCAAGACTGCATCATTTTGTAACACTAGGGTAAAGCTGACAGTGGTCACCAAGGAAATGGGGCTAGGGAGACAAGCAAGTCTAGATACCTTACCAAGTGCTGGGGTGTTCTCCTAACACCGGGCCCTTCAAGCAAATGCTAAGAGGCAGTTTATTGTTAAAATACTGCAATGCAGCCCTGACAACAGACTCCAAGGTTGACTCTGGTTGAAGGCCACAGTCCCCGGGGCATGATCGCCCTCATGTCGAAACATGCCAGGAGCAAGAGCAGGGCTTTGCCAGGCCACTGACACGTGTTAAGAATGCTCTGCTTCCCTTTGGGTTCAAGAATTCACGAGAAAGATTCACTGAATGCAGGAATTGCACTTATGCGTGTGCTTATGGTTTCCTTAGGAAGGATGCAAGTCAGGACCAGCAAAAGGAAGGGGCACACAGGGCGGGTCTGAGAATATCCCAAACAGGGCACTTCTGTGTTCAGTGCCGTGAAATCCAGACGCTCCATCCTGCTGGTGTGTCCCTGTGTGTACAAGGAGGGAACACAACCAAGGCGAGCGGCCGCGGTCTGTGTTGGTGTTTCATTAGGTGCAATTGGAATAGATTCATCATCAGCCCGTGACTGAACTTAATCCTCAGTCCAGCTTGCCTCTTCTGCAGAGGCTGGATACATTCCAAGCCTCAAGTCCTCCAGTCACAGGGCTGGCCCTCCAGATAGAGGACCAGCTCAGCCCCTGAGTCATCTCATTAACATAAACCCAGGTGTGAGCCAAGGGGCTTGGCAGGAGCTAGGAAGGCACCCTTATCGCTCTGTAGATTCCAGAGGGTGAGAGGTCATCTCCCAGAAATCAGGAGCAAAGAGCAGAAAAATAGATTTACAACACTTCCATAGTGATAAGACCATGGACCCAAGAGTCAGTCTAGGCTTCACGTGACTTTCCCATGTGACACTGAGTGAGTCCTTTAACTGCTCCCAGCCTCTATTAAGTAGTGGTTAACAGCTATACAAAGATCACCCTCATTGAATAGAAAAGCAGGCTACTACACAGCAAGACTATTTTCTAGTCACGACACTGAAAATTGTAAAAAGGAAACAGGCCAAAATTAACGGTAATAATAATATATCTTACCAAACTATTATCATTTCAACACTCAACTGAGTCTCTTACACGGCAACCCACATTTGGAAATCCAATACGATATGACTCAGGTCAGCTTCGACTAGCTGTTGACTAGCCCTGCTGACTAGCCCAGTCTCGACATTCCCCAGAGTAAGGCAAAGCGCACAGCTACCAGGAGAGGATGGCTCCAGTACAGGTGTCGTTCATATTAAGTGAGTCCCAGCTGAGTGTCAAAGTTATTACTATCTGCCCATCTTTTGTGCGGGCAGGCGTTTTGAGACAGGGTTTCTCTGTGTAGCTTTGAAGCCTGTCCTGGAACTCGCTCTGTAGACCTGGCTGACCTCGAACTCACAGAGATTCGCCTGTCTCTGCCTCCCAAGTACCACCACTAACTGCCCATCTGAGTAGAAAGAGCATGTGTATGTATGTATGTATGTATGTATGTATGTACATCTGTTCACATGAGCTAATAACCAATAACAAAACTCAACAGAGTTAACAGCCAATTGCAAAAATCAGAACTTCTATCAGCTACGTTGTACCAGAAAGTCAGCTGTCTCCCCCAAGATGTGAAACAGCCACTCTTTTCTCTGCAAAATAGCACTCCAATTCATTAGCTACAGTGTGTTCTAGTCCCAGGTCCTCATATCTCCTCAGCAAATATTTTAACCCTTGCAAAATCAAGTAGCCAGGGATAAAGGCCTTTGATGGGCAAAGACCACTAGAAGACCCTGTGTGGCCAGATGCAGAAGGCTCAAGAGCTCTGGATGGCTAAAGAGAATGAATGAAGATATAGGAAGGAGCTGGGGCCGACTGAGTCACACACACACACACACCCTCCATCGGTCAGGAAGCTCAATGCTTGCTGGTGGTAGCACTTTATATCCACAGCCCCTATCTGTGGAGAGGCTGCTAGGCACCATCCTCCCCGCCTCCATCCAGGTCCATGGACTCTCAGCACAGAGGACTGGACTTCTAGCAGCTGTCCTTCAGGTAAGAATGAAGAGATCCACCTTGAAGGGCAGGTAAGTGGACTCTCATATGACATTCAAAACTAACTCTAATAAATTCAACCCAACTTGTACTTTACCAAGGAAGACAAGCTAATTATCTGCTAGAGAATTAGCTCCTGTTTAAAGGGTATTTTACCTTTGCAGAAAAAGAACTGATGGGAATTCTTTCCATTCTGGTTATATCCGTGCTCTTGTGTTTAAGTCCTTATTTGCTTACGGACTTTGGGGGCTTTAGTGGTGTACCCAAAAAAATGGGGCATGGGGGAAATATATGTATAGACTTAGCACCTCACGGAGTCTAGCTCTTCCTGCTCTCACTGACATTTTAATGCATTTTATCAAGGTCAATGAGATATCTCAGATGGTAAAGGTATTCGCTGCCATGTTTGATAAGCTGAGATCCTGGGACCCACATGGTAGAAAATGAGAACAGACTCTCATAGGTTGGTTGTCTTTGAACCTCCACAGCTGGGCTGTGACTTGTGTACATATGTACACACACACACACACACACACACACACACACGTACGTGCAATACTGTGTTTTATCAACAGTGTAAAACTATGAGTGATTCAGACTGTGTATGGCCCTGGCTCGTTTATTTCCATAGACTATTTGGTTGTTTAGGACATCCAAACCACCTCGCTGTGCCACGCCCAAAAAACAAACTCAGGATCATGGGCCATGTATGAGAGTATATGTGCCAGACACACAGAACTGACCCAAAGGGCAGTGGGTCAATGATGGGGATTTCCCTTAAAACCGAGGACTCTGATTGGTGGCTAGATCTTGTATTATGAGGGGGAAAGCGGGAACTAAAAAGTGAAAGTGACTTAGGTCAATGGAACAGGTAACTCCCAATAGGCTGAAGGCTAGCACTCTTGCTCTAAGAGGGGTTGGAGGAACGTGGAGAAGCTTCTGAAGCAGCGAATTCCCTCCGGAATGTTCTGTCTAAAAACCTGGCTACAAGTGTAACTTCCATCAAGAGGCAAAGTGGATAAGCAGAATGTGGCCACTGGCAGATGCCAACACTGGAGAAGAAACTCTATGACGACCATGCAGGAAGTCAGAGGCTGCAACATACAGAAGGAGAATCAGCCGGAGTTTCTATATGAGAATCTGCCAAACATGCACATATATGGGTAAGGAATGAAGAGAATATGTAAAAATGAAACCAGGGTGGTGAGGGCAGGATTAGTATAGCTCTGTTTTTTTCCATTCTAAAATGTTCTTAATCTTCAGGCAGCGAGTGTGTATTGAGGGCTTTTACTAGCACTGAATTTTCTGCAGTTTTCTTAAAGGGAAATTGCACGTACTTCTCCAACATAACACCGATTCAGAAAAACCAAATGCCCCGTGTAGTCGTCTATGCTCCTCACCAAAATGCTGAATCTTTCCCAAACATTGGAACGAGGTACTGCAAGCAGCAAAGTCTTTCCTCATTGCTTTCATAGTGATGTCAGATTGTTTTATGGAATATTCTTAATAAAGGGTGGATGGCCTATTACTATAGATATTTTATACTATAAGTACAGTGGCTTTTTAACCAATGTCAGCTTTTACAGACATTGTTTACAGCACTTAAATATCTAACTACCTGCATTATCCTCCCCATCCTCATCCCGTGAGAACTTCATCATCCCCAACCCCATTTCCACAGACATGGCTGGGAACTGGGGTGCAGAGAAGTTCACTTGGTCAGAAGTCCAAGTCAGCAATCTGCTCCAGAATCTTGGCTCCTAACCACCAAGCTCCACTTCCTCTGAAGAAAATAAATACATTTCTAATAGGGAGGCTGAATATGTATGGGAGGCAAGGCGGAGTCATGGGTTCACTCAATAGCTCCTTAAGGAGGTTCAGGTAAGGTGGTGCGGTGGTGGTATGGTGGTACGGTGGGTGGTGGTGCAGTGGTGTGGTGGGGGGTGGTATGGTGGTACGGTGGGTGGTGGTGCAGTGCTGCAGTGGTGGTGCAGTGGTACGGTGGGTGGTGGTGCGGTGCTGCAGTGGTGGTGAAGTGGTACGGTGGGTGGTGGTGCGGTGGGTGGTGGTGCGGTGGTGCAGTGGTGGTGAAGTGGTACGGTGGGTGGTGGTGCGGTGGGTGGTGGTGCGGTGGTACGGTGGGTGGTGGTACGGTGGGTGGTGGTACGGTGGGTGGTGGTGCGGTGGTGCGGTGGGTGGTGGTGCGGTGGTGCGGTTGGTGGTGGTACGGTGGTGCGGTGGGTGGTGCGGTGGTACGGTGGGTGGTAAGGTGGTGCGGTGTAGCCTCAGCAGCTGGGAGGAGGAAGCAGGAGGAAAAGATGTTCAAGGTCAACCTCAGCAACACTAAGAATACAAGGCAAGCCTGGGCTTTGTGAAAACTTGTTAAAAGAGAGGGAGAGAGGAGAAAGGAAGCCTAAGAGTGGGGAGGAGGGAGAAAGAAGGCGGGACGGATAAGGGAAAAGGGGAAAGGGAGGGGGAAGATGAAAAGAGAGTTAAGAAGCAAAAAAAAAAAAAAGTAAAGACATCACCAAGTGACCTGATTAACAGGCTTTGCCTATTTAATATAACGTAGAAACATGCAAAAGAATGATATTCCCCTAAGGGCTTTAAAAAATCCTGAACTACAAGCTACCTGTATCTTCTTGGGGAAATATTAAATATTCAGTTTCCAGATCTAGAAAGAGACAGAGACCTCAAGATGGACCTTCTAATTGTAGCCTAACATGCTTCGTGAAAACACCTTTTGTCTTTTTTAAATCTAGCATATAGAGTGACCAAATGCTTGGTGAGGCAGGACTGCAAGCGACACACGCCTTGAAGATTTCACAGGCTCTAGAAGCTGCCACGGTGCAGGAAGACATCACGCAGATGTGAGAACTTCCCAACCCCAAGTCTACTGGAAACTTTATTAAAGGGGTGACTTTTACTTTTCCGACTAAAGACACTTTATAGTTTTAGATTTTCTACCCCGTCCCACTGTCCCCAGGATGGCTTGTACTCACCTCCCTTCACCCCTGCAGGTGATGCCAGGCACTCGCCTCCCTCTACCCTACCTCTGCAGGACCTGGAGGGTCTGGGATGAGTCAGTAACACCCATGTTTCCAATACGTGAAGCTGAGTGCCTGATCCAGAGACAGGAGCCGGCCTAAGACCATGCTACTCTCAACACAGGCTCCTGAGGCCATTTATCTACCCACTCCCTCCAACCTCTAGTGGTGTCTCAGCCTTGGACTGCAGAAGGGGAGAGCAGAGCTGAGAAAGGACAGGAATGGAGCCGTCAAAATCCAGCAACCAGGCCACAGTTCGATGGTGTGACTCCGGGGGCTTGTCTCAGAGAATTCACAAGCCTGCTAGACACCCAAGCTTCATACCCAGAATGGAAAGCTTGTCATTAGCATCCCGATCCCCACTAACTAGACAGCACAAGCCACAGAGCTGGGCACTCAGGGATGGAGGCACAGCGACCAACCACATGTTCTGGTGACTCTTTCACACCTGCCTTTCTTTTCCTCCGTCCAGCGCCCACTATGGAGAGTGGGATACAGTAATATTTAACATCCTTATATCTATATTATTAAGATTCCAAACATTTAAAAATACACTAAGTCCTATCATAAAATGCCCAGGTTCCACCAGGTCAAGGGCCTGACCTTCTGAGTCTTAGTCACTGGTGTTTTCATGGCATAGGACAGTGACAGTACAGAAATGTTTCATAAATATGAGAGAGAACATTGACATTTCAAAATTTCTCTGAGTTGCTACTAAAAAACAAACCAAAACAAACAAAAAACCAAAAACTTCTGACACATTATAAGTTAACGTGCCCAGAGTCTGGGATATAACCTGGGTTAAGATCACTTGCAATATTAGCTCTAAGGACAGAGCAGGCCACTTTCCCTTGAGGATAGCTAAGGAAACTGGGGGGGGGGGGGAGAAGGAAGGGAAGTGGCATTTAACTGAAGGTATCTCTGAGATAAAACTCTCATCCAAAAGACCCACAGCCCACTTTCAAATAGGAATATGATAGACCTCAGACTTGATATCAAAAGAACAGCTTACGTCTCTGCTCATCTTCCAGTGCTGGGAATTCACCAAGGTCCTTGGCATGCTTGCCAAATGCTCTACCACCAAATGGGCATCCCACTCCTGTTCTTTCTTGCCCCACCCCCTCTGGGGATTGAACTTAAAACCTGGTACAAGTCAGGGATGGCACATTAAAACATCACGTTCAGAGAATCACACGACCCATGTTTCAAAATTTTACCACTTAAAAAACAGAACGTCGTAGTAAGAATGGAAAGACAAAACCCAAGAAAATGGTCCCTTTCCTTCAGTAATGGTCCCCTAAAAAGTTTACTCTAGTCTTATCATTTCAAGAGAAAAGCAGTCAGCTCAGTCTTGACCCCTGGGGCCCAGAACTCAAGTCTGGAGGCTGAGGTCTATGGCTATCACCTCTTATCTTCAGGTTATGGCTACCCCGCTACTCCTCTTGCCCCACCCCCTTTTCATCAGATTTATTTTTCTTCTTCTCTCTTTCCAGCAGCAACATCTGGTACGATTTCATGCAGCAGCAGTAGACCTTTGGGCTATAACTCAAAGGGTGTGAGATTTACTCCTTAAGGTATTGAACTGGGCAGCAAGGTCCTGCTTCTTACTTCAGACACAAGATAAAGTCGGCAGAATGCCTACTGCAATGTGTGAGATAAATTAAAGGCCCTCACAAGCAAAATGGACCTGACATCACCCCTGGACCAGGCGTGTTTTCTTTATACTTGGTATCAGAAGTGAGCAACAGATGACCAGTGGGGTCCTTCTCATTGTGTAAGACAAGAAGGTAAAACCTTTTTTTTGGAAATACAAAGAACAGTTGGACTTTGTTTTGCTTTCCATGAAATTCAAGCCTGGGGCGAGGCTGTGAGGAGACTTTTGACAAGACTGAAACACTAAAGAAGTCAGACAATGTGCCGGATCTACACCTATTTTCGTTCTGGAAAGGCACTTCTACTTTGCCAGGGAAGAACGAGGATTTATGGTTTGCTAGAGATGTGTGGGATGCCAGGCTGATGAGGGACAGACTTGGGACGGCTGGATTAAGAATCATCTGGGAAGATACACCCCTGATGTGTCCGGAAGGATGTTCCAGAAAGACGTAACTATGAGTGAGGGGGACCAGAGCACATGAAAGAGAGGTAAAGTCTGGAGAGTCCAGCAAGAGCAAGTAGCCTCATGTCCCTGCCACCAGGCCTCCCTCAACACGACAGGCTTTGTCAAACTGGAAGCCACAACAGAGCCTTCCTCCCTCGCACTGCCTTCTGTGGGCTATCTCATCCCAGCGGTGAGACTGTAACAGATATTTAGGAGGTAATTTCCTCTCTCTCCTGTGGAAGGTCTAAGAGGCCACAGCTTATTTCCTATGCAAAGCAAACTCAACCTTCCTTTTCTTTAAGTCACACAGAATACGGGTCTTGCCAGCGGGAGGGGATACAAATTCACTAACTTTTAAGTAATGATATCTGATACAGATAGATTCTCAAAATGAAAATGATGCTAAGATTTCATTCTTCGGTTCTGGATGAAAGCATCTACAGGAAAGACACATCACGCTCAGAAAGCATTAGCAAGCTGAATGAAAAACACGCCTTTTATTTATTGTACAATAAAAGTTATTTTGAGACTGGATTTCAACCACCTACAAGAGAAACTTGAAAACAAATGCATACTCGTTGTTTGTTCTTCCCTTTAATTTTTCTGAATTAGTAAGATCAGAATCTAAATCAGTAGCACATATGGTATGTGGAAACGAAGCCAATGAAAATTTACCAATGAGGGACTGTGATGGTTAATCTCAACCACCACTGGAAGGAACCTAGAGTCACCAAAAGAGAAGCCTCTGGGCATGCCTGTGGAGGGCTACTTGGTTCACTTCAACAAGTCAAGTGAGACCCATTCTAACTGTGGGCATCACCACCCCTGTGGGGTGTGGTGGGATGGTCCCAGAAAGCAAGCTGCTTCCAAGCATCCAAGCTCGCTGCTTCCTGACTGCAGACGTGAAGTGAGCAGCTGCCTCAGGCTTCAGCCACCAAGCCTTCCCCAAGACTATAAACTGCGAATCATAATAAACTTTTCCTGGCTTCAGGCTAGAGAATCTTCTTAAAGCAACAGGAAAAAGAAACTAATACTGGAATCTTCATCAGTTAGGGGAAACAAAAGAGGCTTAGGAGCCCAAGACAACTGCATTTTCATCCTGGCCTCATCCCTCAGGATGGCACTTGAAAACATAAAAAAAAAAATAAGAACAGGCCAAAACCCTGTCTCTGAAGCACTGTTGAGCTGGTCTGTTTACCTCGTGCGCCCTTTCTCTCACAAAGAACACATGGTGAAATTAAATACAGGTCTCGTCTCTATCAGAAACACATCCAAAGCAGTGAGGCTCAAATGACAAAGTCCCACTCTGTTACACAGAGGAACCCCGACTACCCCGAACTCAGGAGGCAGAAGGAGCATGTAATATTTCCCTTTCCATTAAAAAACAGCAAATTCTTTCTTTTCAGGCCGTGGCCTTGGAAAGAAATGCTGTAGGCCCATGGTGTACTTAGAGAAAGCTAGAGTCACTCTCGAAAACAAAAGCTGAGAAAATACAAATGTACTTAGCAGAACATTTCCTGAAGATAAAACTATTCCCTGAACAAGCTTGGGATATAGAAAACATACACACACACACACACACACACACACACACACACTCTCTCTCTCTCTCTCTCTCACACACACACACACACATACCCTCTCTCACACACACACTCTGTCTCTCTCTCTCACACACACACACTATCTCTCTCTCTCACACACACACTCTCACACACACATACTCTCTAACACACACTCTCTCAAACACACACACACATACTTTCTCTCACACATACACACACATTCTCATACTCATACACACACGTTCTTTCTCTCACATGCACGTAAACACATTCTCTCTCACAGACATACACACACATTCTCACTCATAACACGCTATCTCTTTCACACACATACTCTCACACACACATTCTTACACACACACTCACACACATATACACACTAACACTCATACACACTCTCACACTCACACATACATACATTCTCACACTCATACACACACTCTCACACTCAGACAGACAGACAGACACACACACACACACACACACACATCTAATGTAAGGCTACAGGAAGTCTGGCATTGTCTGGATGTTCTCTTCCTAGCATGCAAACTGCAGGCACTGACAGCAGATTTCCCAACTTTACACCGTGCCTCACACAAGAAGGGACTACTAGTAGTTATGAGACCTACAGCTGAATCTCTCTACCCACCAGGCTGGACCTGCATAAGAGCTGTTGGCATCTGAGATGCATGACTGTACTGTCTCTTTGTTTTTGACTTGTAGCTCTGAGACTCAAACCCCGAGCCTCGCACCTGCTGAGCAAGTACTCTGCACCTAGATATTGTTTTCCCAGCCCTTTACTTGGATTTATCTTGGTATTTTTTTTTAAGTTCTTCCTTAAAACATTAAATGCCTTAGAAAATGGGATTGAGTCAGTGCTAATAGTTGGCCCCTATTTCTAGGACCCAGGTGAAATCTGAACCACACTGGTTTCCAAGACCCTTTGACATCATCTTCGTTGTTGCTTTTGTTCTGAATGAAAGCTTGAAAACAGAAAAGACAGGCACTAGTATTCAAAACTGCTATGTAAATTATTTTATTTAATGTTTTACCAGCCACACTGGATGTTGCTAGTATGTGATAATAATGTACACACTTATATCAGGACCCAGCAAGACCTATTTTAGCAGCAAGGACCGAGGCTGTGAAATTAACAATGCACGTGACCTTGGATTAGTCATAAACCTCTCCAGGCTTCATTTCCATAACTACATAACGAGCTTGAGCTAGATCAATGGTTTTCCAGTTTCAGTGTGCAGTCAAATCATTAGGGAAGCGTTTCAAAATCTTGTCGTGTCAGATGGCACATAAGACCAACGGAATCAAAATCTCTGGGAGGGGCCACCTGATAGGCTGTCATGTGACAGAATCAAAGCCCCTCCAGAGCTGACTGGATGACAGTTCTGAGGGTCAGGATTTCTAGCCGACAGGTCTGAGGGTCAGCCTTAAGCTGGATATGGTGGCACACGTCCATAATCCCAGCACTTGGGAGAGGAGGGAAGAAAATGACGGATGCAAGTTCAAGGCCAGCCTGAGCTCCACGGTGACTTGGTCTCAGAACAAAAACAAAGGATACCTTCAGTGTGGAGTTAGTTAGCCTCTGGTATCAGTGGATGAAGTTGCCTAAGCATGCCATAGGATATAATTTATGTCTAAACTGCTCTCTGGGGATCTTGAAGGATGGAGGTGACTGTAGATCCCAGCAGTTGACCTAAAGAAACATGTTCTGGCCTCTCTGGTCTCTGAGGGTCTCTGCCCAGGGACCTCTTCTACCCTTGTGATATTGTCAGACCTCCGGCCAAGCTGTCCCAAGTGGAATAAGCAGGGAAAGGCACCTTTTCATCCTTTGTGCCTGTATCTGTTAGAGAAACAGGCTTTCAAACTAGGTGGGCTGTTTCCCTGTTGTTTCCTGCCCCTGTGTTAACATTTGTAATCAACCTGTACCAGGAGTTTCCTGAACTCATCTTTGACAAGCCAGGTGGCTGAACCTGGTTCAGCTCACAGATCTGAACTGGTAAAGACCCACAGTCCTGGGTTGAGACCAACTTGCCCTTCCCTCTGTTTAAGTGACAAGAGCATCCTCTCAAAGGCCATGGGGCCTGACTTAGTGAGAACTGGATGGACCACTCTGTATGTGCCTCCTCTCCATTATCCTGCATCATCAGGACCTATCCAGTCTCACAAGGGAGCAAACCTAAGCCTCTGAGAGGTCGCCCCTGAGGGACCACCCAAGCTCCCTAATTATATGCGCTGTAATACCATGGGAAAAACCTAAGGCTAAGGAGCAGAGGAAGTAAGAACAGGTGTGTTGGGGGGAGCACTCAAGTCCATTGGTCTTTCACTTGCATTGCTATGAGGCAGCGGAGGGCAGCGGCAAGTCTGTAGTCCTTGGGGGGGGGCACTCAGGACCCACTCAGCAAACGAGCAAGCATCAACTCCCCTTCTTCCCTCATTTCCCTCACACTCCAGCTCCTCTGCGCCACTCAGGGTTGCAGCAGCCCACACCCCCTCCCTCCTGCCTTCTACCCTTTTATAGTCAGACTACAATCCTTCCAAAAATAAATCGAGGCGAGGCCAGAGCAAACAAAGTTGAAAAGTTTTCTACTTTCACTATTCTCTCCAGGACATCAGCTGGACGGATTTACCGTCCCGCTTTCCTAAAGTCCCCTACAAATAAATAATTCTAGGGTATGCCCAAATCACTCAGCCTCTTGACCCGACATGTTTTTGCAATTACTTGGCACAACTGTATGCTACTTAAATTAGGTAACAGTCACTAAGTTATTTTTAGGCCCTAGCAACACACACACACACACACACACACACACACACACACACACGCACGCACGCACACACACACGCACACACACAGGGCTATACCTAGGCTGTTTTGCTTCCTTGAGAGAAGAGCACAAACTCTCTTTTGACTGACACATTTCAAATCACAAAAATAATGCTGAGCTGTATGTAGGGACAGAGACAGAGATCTACTGAACACTTGGCAAGCAAGCCATCACTTACTGAATTCCTTAAGCACTGTTGGGTGCCCCCTCCCCTTACAAATGAGGAAGCCAGCGAGCTAAAGGCTGAAGTAACTTGCCCAAGGACACAGAATGGAGGAACTCAGAGACCTCGGGGCTCTTCTCCCTACATTTCTCCGCTTTTTCTGACAGAGTTAGTGTTCGGCATTTACTCTTGAGCAATTGTCAGGAATTCAGAATAGCAAGAATAAGATAAGTCTGTGATGGAGACATGTCTCAAAAGAGCATCATCACATCCCAGACAAAGAAAGGGGGGGGATACAGTGCTTCCCCAAAAGAAAGCAGAATAAGAATTTTTTCACAGGGTCTCTGATTTCTGAGCATAGCCATTCAGTGTCATGCGACTCCGCTTCCTAATGCATATTCCAGTATCAGTTTTGACTAAGGGAAAATGTTAGACCAACTTTGCTCTTTGTTCAGAGGAGATTCAGGAAGGTTTGGGGGCTTCTGGGGAGGGGTATCTGTAACACCAACTTACACATTTTTTTCTAAGACTAGATTTTTATGTACATGCCATCCTTACATTGAAACATGGTTCAACCATGTTTGTATATCTTAACAGAAAATATTTCTAATATGAAAATGTATAGGGGGAGAGTAGGAAGAAGTTTTTCATATCGACCTGATTCCCTGTGACTCTGTCAGCTGTCTTCACAGTCACCCCCCCCACACACACACACACCCCTCAGCCCCTTCAAAAAAAAAACCGCTGGAAGAGAGCAGAGCTGGAAAACTCTGCAGCGGACAGTCTATCATTGCTTTGTAACAGCACGCATGCACAGGGCTGGCCTCTGACGTACCACCGCACAGGCAGAGACAGAGGCCCTGAGGGGTCTCCTGGAGGGGGAGGGAGGCTTTTCCTTCGGTTCACGAGCCAGTCGCTAACAGAGGCATTCTACCTTTTTAAGGATACTCATGGGCAGGTATATGACACGAATTATCTAGCAGGGAAAAAGAAGTCTATACCAATCTGTAAAATACTCCCAGCTCAATTAAACATACAATGTTAACTCTAAACATTAGACTATTGTCTATGATGTGGAGTATTTCAAAAACAAGGAAGGGAAGGCAAATGGGGGAAAACACATGTTTAATCTGGTTGGTAGGTATAAAGGTGTTCACTGTACACTCCAATACTTTTCTGAGTGTTTGAAAGTTTTGATCATTAAATTCTAAAGACCTAGGTTGCTCCGAGGGAGGGGGTAGTAGGAGACTTGCCCTTCCCACACACATAAAAGACAAAGAATTTTCCTGAACCCAACGCTGCTGAAAAGGAAGGTAGCCTTACAAACATGACAGCAAAAAACAGCCGTTCTCACTTTAGAAGGTCAAGGATTGTCCAGCCTTCTTTCTTAGCCCAGAAACCAAGTTGTGGTTGATTAAAACAGCCAGCACTGGGTGGGAAAGAGTGCAGCTCTTTCAAAGACTAAATCCCTAAAGATTTGTTCTTTTGAATCACTCAGATGAAGTTGACCAGAAGCAAGGGTCTGATGCCATATTCAGGGGTTAAGAACGAGACGCAGACTCGGACCTAGGTCATAGCAGGGCCGGGACTATAAATTAGAACTGTAACTTAATCCAGGGGCTTCTGTGCCCCTGATCAGTTTCACCCCAACCTGACACTGCCTGACTAAAATGGCAACCCAGCCGCCACTGGACTTGACAGGCAGCTCCAAAAATGGAGAACATGGCATTGAAACTGAGGGACATAAAAGTTGAACCGGGAGGGTAGCAACCAGTGTTTACAAACACGAACCAAAGTCTCAGATGGATCCAGCATCTCTGAAAATAAACCAACAAGGCCTGAGGACTTCCGACCATATATATTCTAGCCATCTATTCTCACCCCATCAGCCACATGCTCCCTACACAATGCACTCATTCCAAAATGGTACCATTCCTCAACTAGCTGAAATACGATCTTAGATCACCAACAAGAGGAGCCCTAAAATAAACCTCAGATGACAAGCAAGACCAAGATGGTCTGCTTCTTCCACTCAAGAACCTAGGAAAAACTACACACCATGCTTGTTGAGAGAAGCACACCTCATCCTTCACCTCCAGGACACCCTGAAACTAACCTCCGGTTTGACCAGACAAGAAGATAACAGGGAAACTCAATAGTCCATCTCCTTTCCCTTTTCCCTAATGTGATCCTGATTTTAGGCCATTCCTCCCAAAGGTACCAAACTAATAATGATATCAAATAGGACAACAGACCATGAACTACATATCTTCAATCAAATTCCAAGGTATCTGAAGGAAAATTCCCCCCCAAAACTACAAATAACCCAACCTCTACCACCAGAGCGTCTTCCAAGCTGGCCGCCACGGTGTCGCACCAATCCGAAATGACTAGCCCTCAGCGCAGCTGCCCAGGGCGCCTGGTGGTGAGGTCAGCTGTGGTCCAGCCCCGCCCCACTGAGGCAGTCTTACTCTGACACTGATGAGCAAGCAAGTCCAGGCTGCAGGGATCCTCAGATGTGTCTACAGGAAAGGCGGAGAGGAACCCCTTCTTCCTCATTGGTCCCCAGGAGGGACATTTTTCAGCAACTGATGGGCCACCCCTTCAGCCACCAAGCTCCATAGCCTGAGAGAGGATAGGATTCGCTATACCTCCCAATCAGCCCCGTGTTCAAGTTCAGGGTCATCATAAAGTAAGGTTTCTTGCTAATTCTTCTTAGACAACCTATAAGAAAGGGCTGATTTTTACCAAACCTATCCCAACCATGGGAGAAAAAAAGAAGCCAGGCAAAGCTATTTGTCTTGGTGAACCCAAGACAAACTGTTACAGTTGGGGAATTTGTAGATGGTGTTTTCTCGTCTGCAAAAAAAAAAAAAAAAGACAAGACAAGATCACACTGGGAGAAGACTGGCAGGGTTAAAGTCCCTGGGGGATTCTAAAAGCCAACCCAACAAGAATTCAGAACGAAGAACAGAGCTACACTGCAGAACCCTGACATATCTGTGACTCTAAGAAAACATACTGCTACCATCCTAACAGTGCCTAGAGCTTCCAGAACTGTATAGAACTGTGAACCCACATGCCCCACAGAGAGTTGTATCTTCGTGGCACTTGTCTGCAAAGATAACCAAGAGTATAAGGTACATCACATAGCAAAGGATAACTAAATCACGTTTCTAAGAGAATGACAGTCTGTCTCCATCACTAGGGAGAAAAGGAGAATGCGCATAGCCATCCCACAAAGACAAATCCTCACTTGCTTACCTAAGCAGCCTGCTCCAACTTAAATATGATGAGTGCTCAAAGGAACCTAGCAACACGGATATCAACTACACTTTAGGACATTGGCTAGAGATGTAGCACACCCCATTGCCCAGGGGCTCAAAACACAAGCAAGGGTAGTTATCATTGTCTACCGTGACCAGTACACACTCTCAGAAGAGCAATGCTTAGACCCCAAAAGGACAGTGCTGAAGAGCAAAGATGAGTAACTGGGCTGTGACATGGCCCACTCCCCAGCGGCTCCAAACAAAACAAAGACAGTTATCACTCTCCATCATGACCACGTAGACACTATCAAGAGAGTCATGTTTAGAGCCCAAAAGGACAGCACTGGAGGACAAGAGGAGCAAGGTCAGAGCAACACGTATGGAAGCAGCTCAGAGATGAGTGGGCCATTCATTCCTTTTGGGGGTCCCAATCATCACATTAGGGGAAAGTGATGCATGACTCCTCCTTGGGAAGAACCAGAAGTCAACTGTTGTCAGGTGATACCAGAAAGAATAAAAGGTTGCAGGCCACTTCAAATCTCCTCCCCCTTGGAGCTTTCCTCAAGGAATAGATGGATTTGGAGAAGTGTCAATCTCAATATGGATTTAAAATAAAAATTTCTGCCTTGGTTAAAGATAATGAAAGTCAAGACAATCAGACAGGTGAGAAACATCAAGAGTTTCTTACACAAAGAACTGGCGCCCGCAGATTTATTTGATAAGTGCCATAGATCCTGCCTCCTCTGGGCCATCACCTTCAATTAGTTCTTGAGAAACAAAGACTTTCCAACCAGTCACAGACTGAAACCGAGCTCCCAGAGAAGCCATGACTTGAGATACCGCCTCGGTTATACAAACATAAAGCTTCTTTTAGAAACCATATCAGGTGAAATATGAACCAAACATAAGTCAGATCAAGGCTGGGGACTCAGATATGGATATCAACTCATTCCTACTTGGATTTTCTTACTATACTAACATTTTTAAAACACGGTAGAAGAAGAAAAGACAAGAAGAAAGGCAATTTTGGTTCATGGTGTCTGGGTGGGGGAAGAGAAGGCTGCCCCTTCTAAGAGACCCTCTGGTGGGAACCTAGCTGACCAGGACAGTATTTGAGGAAGGGGTGGGGATTATTACCTTTCAACACCACGGGTTCTTTGCCTTCTCTCTTCAGGGACTCGAGGACTATGTGAAGCGGCTGGGACGGCATCACTCGGCTCGGTTCATTGGTATTCTCATCATAAACAATAATTTCTTTGGAAAAGATCCTCTTGAAAGAGTCTTTGCCTTCCCTACAGGATATCAAGTCTAAGACAGTGATCTTGCCCTGCTGCAGCCTCCGCCGGCTGATCTTATCGGCACAATTAATGTGGACAGCTCCTTGGATGTGACTCTTATTGTACTCCATGAAAGGCCTGCAGTCAATGATGACAGGACCCTGGCTGGATAGGTGACTCTTGCTGCACTTTGTCATCTTCTTCGCCAGGTCATTGGGGTAGATGATTTTGATGCTGGCTAGCTGCTTGGGAGTCCCCGACACAGGGCTACCCACCCCACCCGATGGACTTAAAGCGCCTGTGTTCTCATTGCTGTTGACCATCTGGTTAGCAGGGCAGGTGGTCGAGGTTCCTATGGCGGTGGTGGCAGCGCCTGCGGCAATGGCTTGAGTCTGGGCTTGGTGATCCTTGTCGTAGGTTGCCACAGTGCAGCAGCTAGTACTGCTGCATCCACAATTCAGGGAGCGGGCAGAGCCGCTGGATGAGGGCATATACGTCAGATTCGCAGCCTTGAGGGTCACAACGGCGGTGGCAATGACGGGAGGGTGGCTACTGCTGCCTGGGGTGGCAGAGCCAAGGTAGCTAGAGTCTAAACAAAGGTTGAGATCCTGAGGTCGGACAGGCCTAGACAGTGTCACTACTACCCTGTCGTCTAAAGGAGATGGAGGCATGAGGAGGCTGAAAACTGGCAATTCAAGAAGAACTCAAGAGTCTGTAAAGAAGGGAAAGAATGAAAGAAAGAATAAAGTCACGTGACACAAAAAGGCAGTCTCATCCAATCCCTGGGAAAGACTTCTGCATATCTCTGAGCAAAGTCAAAGTCCTCCTAGGTGTCCTTGATCATGGTATCATCAAGGCCCGAAATTCACTTTGATCTACTCAGAGAGGATGCATCCTTGAGGGACCCCCATCCATTCTCATGCTAAGTTGAAGGTCAAAATTGGAAGTGATGCTAGAAATGGTAATGGACATCCTTTCACGGACCCGAATCAAAGTTCAGCCTTAGTGAAGGTAAAGGTACAGAGAACCAGGCAGATTTTCTCTGAGCCTCCGCTCCTGGGCAGAAAGCTATTTCACCTGTGATGGGTAGTGCACCTGTGATGGATGCATTTGTCCTCCCTGGCACGCACTCTATTTCATTTCTTTACCCTGGCCAAGGCAAAGAGATAAGTGAGCGCATTGTCAGGCTCACAGAGATGCCCAGAAATGCATGGCAGCTAAATTTACATCGGGGCAGATGTCAACTTTCTGCAAATCAGGAATGTGTCTCCCGAAGTCAGCCGGCAAGGCTAGCCACTAATCTTGCTTGCTTTCCAGTTCTGGTAGCTCCTTTGAAAAGCTCAACACAGCCCTATTCAAAGCTTACATGTCTTCTGTGAGCCTCTTCCAAATCAAGTCCTACATCTCCTATTCACTGTGAATAACTGTCCTAAAACCAAGTCTCCAAACGAGTCAGGTCTGGGAACCCCAACCCAGGCTGACCCCATTCTCTTGCCCCCTCTCACTGTTCTCGCCCTTCCCTGTGCTGCACCCCTAAGCAAAGAAGGGTTTGGATTTCATCTGAGTGGTACAGACTTTGCATCTGCATTTAAGTGACAAATCTAAGAGATTTTTTTCAGTCCTATACTGATATCCTTCTTGGAGACAGTATGGATTCCATGAGGGCAACTCCACTTGTCCCTCACCTCTCTAATTAAGAAGCTGGGAAGTGGTGCCCACAGGGGTTACCCTTGCTGCCCCCAAGGGTGCCTGCAATGGGTCACTTCCCTCTTCCTAGGCACAAGGCCACTCTACAACATAGCCATTCTGACTCCTCTACTAGACATGTACACAGCAAAGAAATCAAACCTCAAGCAAGAGCCACTCACCTAAATGAACTTTAAGATTGGTCTGGAAAAACATCATGTATGGATCATCGGTCTACTCATGACCGTCACCGTTCTCTGACACCAAGCCAAAGTGTCACCGGCGGAATCCACACAAGAACACACAGGAGCACGTACCCACCCGTGTCGGTATATCCCCACTGACTCAGGTTTCTCTCACCTACCTTTGGATGGGAGCAAAGGATTCAACCTCTTGCTTTCCCCCCTCCCTCCCCACCTCCCTCCCTGCCTGTCTGCCTCCCTTGCGTAGTATTTTTTTTTTTCAGGGCGAGTACTATTCCAGAAGCTTAACTGTGTCCCAGCTAGAGCATGAATGCAGTCAAAGTCTTTGCTATCAGGGTACCTTGTAGGGGACGTCCGGGATCAGTAGCACCATTCCCTAGGAGCAGGACCCAAGAATGTGCTCCAAGAGTCAGGCTAGGACCAGCACCTCCACACTGAGTGCGTGCAAGGCTTGCACCCAGGCACAGAGTGCACCGAGATCTGCATCCTTGCAGCAGATAGCTCCAAAGCCATCCAGTCTGGCCAGGGAAAACCTCCCACAAAAATAGCGCTTTCCTCTTATTCTGTTCCCCGCTAGTCTCCCTTTTACCACAAAACAGGGACTGGAGGAAAAAAAAAAAAACCAAGAGGTTAGAGAATGCTCCTTCCCCACTCCTGGGGCACTTAGCATCCCCCTTCCTCGCCACCGCTGAGCATCAGCAAAGCCTTAGGCTTTGAAAACTGCCACAAAGCATCTTAAACCGAACCAAAACTCATTTCCTCCCTTTATCCCTAGGCAACCAGACCCAAGAGCCTAAACCTTAGGACCTTCCTTACCAGATGTGGATCTGTCTCTGTCTCTCTCTCACTCTCACACGCGCACGCACACACATACATACATACACACACACACACACACACACACACACACACACACACACACACACACACGCAAACCACACGGGACCCTTCAGCCTCGGGCTCTGAGTGGCCGCAATGACTTCCACTTACTTCATCAATAAGCGTAGCCCTCCACCATCTGGCGCCCGCTCCAGCTATGCGCTCGCGCAGTGCGCCCCCATTCACTCAGCTTCATTGATCCCCAGCAGCAACACAGAGTTACTTTCTCTTTTGCTACAGCGTAAATGTAAGCTTCGGAGTGGGCGGGGCCGCCGCCGAGCGACGCCGCACTGCGCCAATGAGGATCCAGAGACCGCCGCCCGCTACCTCACAGTGGCCTGTAGCCAATAGGCGGCCGAGAGGGCGGAGAAAAGGGCGTGGCCTCACCGCGGGAAGGCGGCCGGCTCAGACGCGCTTGTGGGTTTGGTGTGTTAGAACGCGGGCGGTGATGTCATTGGCAACCAATCAAAAACTTAAAAGAGCCAGCCCGGGCCCGCGCGGAGCAGCAGCTCTCTATTTACATGTAAACCTAGGCGGCAGGACCCGGTTAACCCTTCCCGGGACTGAAGTGTCAATGGCTTGCGCTGGCCGCTCCGGCTGAAACTGGTTCTTTCTGCGTACCGGACCCTCCCACGCCACCTGGTGCGGACACGGGCCTCGCGGGGGGTCTCCATTCCACCTCGTGACTCGGAGTGGAGGCTCCGAAGTGTCCAGCCAACTTTCCCGAGGCCGGGAGCGACTCGAAGCCGGGTTCCTCCATGGCCGTGACAGCGCCACGCGGGACGTGAGCGCGCACAGGGCCGGCCTCCCCGCAGCCCCGCTCGGCCCGGCCCGCAGATGTCGCTGCCTCTCCGGCTGCCCTACTGCTCTCCCGCCCGGAGGCTGCGCGCCGTGCTCCTGTTTCCCTACTTCCGTGCCCCGGTCACTCCCCCGCCGTCCCCAGCCTGTTCGCAGGAGCCTGACTCCGAACCCGAAGGTAGCACCCAGGAGAGCTACGCGGAGGAGGAGGCTTGGCTCTCTTCCAGCGGCCACTGGGGGCGCGTGGGCGCCATCCGGCAGGGCTGGGCGTGGCCGGGCCAACCGAGCGTCCAGCCAGCGCCACAGCCCCGACACCGGCCCCCACCCAACGTGGCCCGGCCGCCTCCCTCTGCCTCCTCCCAGGTCGCGGTGTCTTTTCGCTCGCAGTCCATCCGCCCCACGGTGCTGGGCCGTAGGCCCTTGGTGACGCAGGGCCCTCGGCGAGCTAAGGACCGCCAACCTGGAACTGCAAGCGCGAAGGACCTCGAGCTTAGGGTGAACAGCCAGAATGAGCGGCGCTTGAGGAGCATGGAGGAGCCAACGTCTGGTCTCCCGGTTCCCCGAACTTTGGCCATCAAAGGGGTCTCTGGTCGCAACCTGTGTCCAGGGAAGAGAAATGGGAAACTGAGCAAGTCTGCCAGTGCCTCGCCAGAAAAATATCAGGGAAGCTGCAGAAGAGTGACCCTGGAATTCAAAGGAGTGGAAAAGCTTAGATGAACTATGACGAAGATGGATCAAAGCATCCTGAAGCAATAGAGCTTTTTATACCTCCCTACCCCCTCCTAGCTCAGAGAAGAAGACCAAAATGTGAAGTAATTGAAGTGGAATAAAACATTATCTGCTCTGTGGAAGGTTCAGCTGTCCTTACTAACGGGAGTGTTCGAAGGCATGTTTTAAGACCCCAGACATTCTTTTGCCACTGACTTAAGTGTCGATCTAGAATCAGAACCCTCACCTTTGCTGGCCCTCTGTGAACTGATTTTCCTTGAGTGCACACTGGTGTTGCCAAAAAGATTTTTGTGTAGCCCTTTTTTACACATATACCCACACACTCATCCCTTAAAGTCAGCTCATGAGTGTCCAGGACACACCACTTGGTCCTTAGATCTTTGAGAACCAGCAAGGTCAGGCTAGCGAGATAGGTAGTATGTAGTTTTCATAGAGGCCAGAAGTTGCCAGACTTTATAGGTGTACAGACTTTGTAGGCTTGTAGTTGAAATGTCTGGGACTATCTGAGTACAGTTACTGGAGGGGGTGGGGGTCCCCATTCACGCTTTGCGTTCTAAGTATTGAGTCTGACTTTTGTCTGTCCAGCCAGATTCCCTGTGTTTGTCTGTGTACCTATAAAACGTAAATTTCCCCGCGGCAGGGGTGGTGGGAGGTGAAAAGGTACTTGTGTGAATAACTGGGGGAGGGTGGGAGGAGGTTCTATGTAGATGGAAAGCATTGGAAGGGGTGAGTTTGCTTTAGAAGGGACCCTTTGCCTAAAGTACTTAGAGCCCGTGCATTGTCATTCACAAAGCCCTGAGGGGGGCGGTGATGTGAGAGAGAAACAGAATTCATTTAATGAGATGATAGTTTTATAGTTTCAACCTTAGATGGTATAGCAATTTGGTTAACTAAAAATGTAAGTCATCCAAGCTGGAAAAAGGGGGGGGGGACTACTGACAAAACTAGTCATCATCAATCACACCTGAATCATAGAGTAATTACCATGTTAGTAGCATGTGCAAAGATACGGAGGCTTTTTAAATTAGGCAGCACAATTTGCATAGCTTATACTCAAGGAAGAAGTCAGATATCAGGGAGATTTTTTACCCTCTCTATTCTCCAACGGAGGGAGGTGATTTTGATCCTGAGTTGAAGTCATAATGTGAAAATACTTTCTGGAGTTTAAATGCATGGAATCAGCCAAGGGCCATGAGCACAACCTGTGTCAAATGCACAGCCAAGGCTTGCTGCTGTGTTTAGTCCTCTAGGAAGAGGGAAGCCTCTTCATTGCCCTCGGGATTTGTCATGTTTGTGTTGGTTTGTAGCTTAATTCTTGCAAACTCTAAGGACCCTAGGTGTCTACCAGAGCCGTGTGCTGTGTGAGAGCGGAAGGATGAAGTTAACTGTGGCTAAGATCCAAGACAGAAAGCAGATAGTGTTAGGTGGACTAGTTCTAATGGGTAAGACAGGTGTCTGATGGCAGAATGGTGTGAGCTCTTCAAAATCATCCTGAATTCGGGAATTAAGTTGAGGAGAGGCTTCCAGGAAATTTGGCAATATGAAATCCCACAATAAAGGTGATTTTCAATCAGCAAGAAGTAGGGAAAGTGTTGAGGACTAGAAAGGAGGAGGTAGGAGGTAAGGTCATAGGAGTCATTCTGGGTCTGGGCCAGGAGGAGCGCCTGGAGGAAATGCCTTGAAGGCCTTTTCACAGAGAGCTTCAAAACTCCTCAAAGGGTAGACACCTTTCTGAGCTAATGATGTAATGAGGGCACAGCTTCTGTGAATGACTGGGAAGAATTCTTGCTTCTGTTATTATGTCTGTTTTATTATGGGGAGTGTGACTTTGCACACTGGAAAGGTGGTTAGTTGGAACTGAGACACTGAGTTGAAAACACACCTTGGGTTTTGAAAATTTATAAAACATTTAAAGGGCGTTAATGTGTGGACTGCTGACGTTTCGGATATGCTGGGTTAGATAGCATGTCATTAAACTTAATTTCAATCATCTTTTAGTTCCAATGTGACTAGTAGACCATGTCACATGACTTTACTCACTCTGCCTGTTTCTGCCGGATGACACCATTCTAGAACCTGCCATGGCTGCTTTAATCTGAAGCCGTGTGGATGCCAGAGATCACTCCATCAGGACTCCACCAGCACCTGAGAGCCTCTGTTAGGATGATCTAGGGGAGGTGCGACAAGTGGGAGAGGAGACCTGCTGTGGATCTCTGGGACCACATCCCCAACCCCACCCTTGACACGTGTCTACATCTAGAGATCTGGAATTTTTTTTTTTTAACTCAAGAGACCACAAGACAGTCTTTCTTTTAAAGACAGAAACTGATAGCGCATCTGTATTGTTTCCAAATCTCTGAAATCAGTTTACCCATAAGGCAATTAGTGGCCCAGAAAGTGGAGATGATAGAGCCATGACCATGTTTGATATTGAAACTTGGCCCCAGACATCTTTTCAAAACTCAGGCCTGGCCTCCACTGGCCACACAGAGGTGACTAGCAGGACAGGGGAGTCATAGGCTCCCTGTCTCCACTTAGACACGACCCCCTTCTCTGAAGCTGCCTTTGCTTGTGATGTCACAAATACCTGCCCTTCATCAGGAGTCTTCTGGCTAGGCCCAAGGGTCATGATTATATACCCAGTCTACTAGCCGCTAGCAACACCTCAGATGGAACTGATGGTTCCTAATTATTATTGAGTGTGACCACACCCAACACGGTCCACATTTCCCCCTGTCATCAAGCTGAGCAATCATGTTTCATTCTTAGAAATCCCTGCCAGGACTAGTCTCAGAAATCAATGCGATCTTACTGAGGAGGGAGGTAGGACACCGGAAGGGAAATGTGCCGTGAGCATTGCTAACCACCCGGGGAACTGCTTCATGTCTAACACAGATTGAACATTGTTAATCTGAAAATCCAAAATATTCCCAATTTAATAAATCTTGAAACCAATATGATGTCACAAGTGGAAATTTCAAAATGCAACTGTTAAAAATGTTTCTAATATCACCTCTGGATATGTGTCTACGGTTTATATAAAACATAAATGAGGGAACTGGAGCAATGACTCAGTGGTTAAAGGATGTTTGCCGCTCTCGCAGAGGACCTGAGTTCAGTCCCCAGCACCTATGCCTGGAAGCTAATGACCAAATCTAACTCCAGATCCAGAGGCTCAGATACCCTTCTCAGACCTCTAAGGAGACCTTCACTCAGATGCACACACACACAAAATAATAAAATAATAAAATCTTTATGAGCCTTAAATGAGGGCTGGGGAGATGGCTCTGCTGGTCAAGTGCTTGCTGCCCAAACATGAGAACCGGGTTTAGATGCCCAGCACCCATTTAAAGGGACAGGCAGGGAAGTGTGTGCTTGCCACCCCAGTGTTGAAGGCCAGAGACAGATCCTGGAGGCTCACTGGCCACCTTATCTAACTGAAGTAGTGAGTCACTAAGAGATCCTACTCCCCAAAAGTAAGGTAGAGAAGTGAGTTTCGAAGAATCCCAGGGGCTGGAGAGATGGATGGGTCAGCAGAGCACTCGCTGCTCTTCTGGAGAACCTGAATTCCATCCCTAGCACCTGCACAGTGTAGCTCACAACCATCACAACTCCAGTCCCAGGGAATCTAATGCCCTCCCCTGACCTCCTGGCCTCCAGGCTTGCATGTGATATATATCTACAGATAGATAGATAGATAGATAGATAGATAGATAGATAGACAGACAGACAGACAGATCCAGACAAAATACCCATACACATAAAGTTTAAAAAAATAAAAATTATTTGGGTAAATATTCACTTCTGACCTCCACACACACCCTCAGGGATGATACACGCCCATATATGTGCAGACATTTACACACATAAAATAGAGAAATTTCATGGTTTTAGATTTGGCTCTACTAATTACTTCTCAGTTGTTGTGATCAAAGGCCAGGACTAAGGCAAGTTACAGCAGGGTTCATTTGGGTTCAGTGTTACAAAGGGATAAAAGTCCATCGGTGGTGGGCAGAGGCATGGCAGCAAGCAGCTGGGCTGGCAAGTACAGGAAGTTGAGCGCTCACATATGTAACCATAGATATACCACAGAGCAAACAGAAACTGGAGGCAAGGCTTTAAAAATCTCGCCAAGCTGAGCCTAGTGATTCACTTCTTCTGGCAAGGTCGCACCTCCCCAAGAATGGCTCCAAACAGAGCCACCAACTAGACACCAAACCTTTAAATGTTTGAGCCTATGAGGGACATATCTCATTCAAACCACTTCAGGTTTTAGCCTCAAGATAGCTCATTATTAGTATGTAAGTGCTCTACAATCCCCTAAAGCAAAGAAAGCCTGGAACCCTGCTTCAAGCACTTTTGAGTTCAGGATATCTAGCCTGCTCCGTTTGCTAAGCTAATCTTAGCAACTCTTGCTTGTCTGCAGATGTAGCATTTTCTTTAGATGTCCCAGAGTGCCCTAATGTGCCTTTATAAGCAAATATCAATTAGGCTAGGAGAGATGCAGAGGGACCACCACCTCTGCGGGGCAAGTTGCCCTGTGCCGAGCAGCGTTGTGATTATCTACAGACATGGACTCATTTAAATGTCCACATTAGCATCAGTGCTAAAGAAGCTTTCATTTGGAGAGGAGGATGTGGGAACAGCCAAGGTTAAGGGATTTACCCGAACTCACGCAGCCAGAAGACTGCAGAGTCGGCCTTCAAGACCAGAGATTCTGAGCAGTTGTTTGGCAAGCCCCCTGTGCTCTTTAGTTCATCCTCTGCTTGACTTTGTGGCTGTCTTTCTTACCCCTTACCCTCCAGACTGCCAGGAGGCCTCGAATCAACTCTATGAAAGGTGTCTACTTTTCTTTTGTTTTCTACTGATCTTCTGGGTGCCCCAGGAGCTTTGGTTAGGTAATTGGAACGTGAGGGTTCTGACCTCTTACTTGGATTAACTCTCTTATTGCTTTGTAATTTAATGGGCAAGTTGGAGGCAGTAGAAACTTTAGGGGGTGGAGCCTAGTTGCGGTGTATCGGTTATTAGGAGTGTGCCATTAAAAGGTATATTTGGAGCCCATTCTTTTTGTCTTCTTGTCTTTGCTTCCTGGCCACCACGAATGAGGTGAGCAGCTTCGCTTCCCACTGTGATGTAATTTACCACATGTCCAGAGACAAAGTGTAGTCAGGTCAATTGACTCTGCCCTGAAACCTCTGAAACTACAGGCCAAGCAAAGCTTTCTCCTTCCAGATGATTCTCTTGGATATTTTGCCACAGCTATGGAAAGTTGACTAGCACAGGACATTTACATGAGGTTTTAATTTTCTTAGCATCTGTGTTAGAAAGGGTGCGCTTGAGGGTAGAGAAGGCAAGGAGTATGCAAGGAGAAAGAAAAGTTGTCATGTCCAGAACTGCTGGGCTTCCTAAGCCAGAATGACTAGAATGGGGACTGGTGACTGTTATGCCCAGATCATGGAGTCCCCCAAAAGCCAACTAGGAGACCCAGTTCTTTATGTAAAAGCAACGAGCTTTTATTTTTATTCAAGTTCGAACTCAGACTCTCCAAGTGCCCAACACACTGGTGTGATTGGAGAGCCCTGAGTTCAGTTGGGGTTGGGTTTTTATAACAGCAAAGGCTGAGGTGAGGGATTTCTAAGATTCAGGACCCCTGATAGGCTGACATTTGTCTATGGGCTCCTGGTGAAAAGCAGCCATGGGTGTGTGCTGGCAGGTGCTCCGGGCTGCGATGGTTGGAATGTTAGGAATTTCCTTTGGATGATAAGTTCCTGGGTGGTGCCTGGGTGGTCTCTGTTTGTGGTCTTTCTTAGAACCAGATATTGCCTTAGGGTATAAACTGCTGAGACTCTGGCCTCTATTGAGCTTGTCGTGGCTGGGTCCTATAGTAACAGGTCTGTTGAGTTCTTGGCAGTTGAGCATTCTTGTTCCTGAAGGTCAGTGTGATGGTTCTCAGCAGACAGTAGACATCTGCTTTGGGGGAGGAAGGTGGGTTTTTTAGAGGAAGTGTCCTGACTCAGAGGGCCGGCACCACTTTTATACCCGGAACTTCCTAGATGAAAGTAGCCAGAACTGGGCCTCTAGGAAAGCTGAGGCAGTTTGTGTTGAGAGATGTCCAAGGACATGCTTAGAGCCAGGCTACCCTAACCTTCCAAAGAGGAAACCTTTCGTCTAACCGGTCTAAGTTCAAGCCAGTGCAGCCTTCCCTAAGTGGTTCTCAACCTGTGAGCCACTACTGCTTTGGTTCAATTCATAACAATGAAAATACATCCTGCATATCAGATACTTACACTACTATTCATAACAGTAGCAAAATTGCCCTTATGAAGTTGCAATGAAAATAATTTTATGATGGGGGTCGCTACAACATGAGGAACTGGACTAAAGGGTCCCAGCCTTAGGAAGGTGAGAACCCCTGCTCTAGGTGTTAAAAGCTCATGTGTTGACTTGACAGGCCGCAGAGCCCAGATAAATGAGCAGCTTGGTTCTGTGAGGATGTAGCATTGAGATTAACATTGGAATTGATGGACTTTGAGTAAAGAGATCACTCTGGAGAATATGGGTGAACCTTATCCCATCAGCCAATGTCTGCCTGAATCAGAAGACTATCTTCCTCAGCAACGGGAAGTTGTGCCAGAAAGCATTTGAGTTCAGTCCCCACATTGGCTCCCTAGGGCTCCAGTCTGGTGCTGACCTCCCCACCCGACAGATCTCTTCGGGCTTTGCTCTCTTTCATATGGCAAAAGCCAATCCATGGAAAGTTTTCTTTCTCTGAAGAGAGGAGAGAGAGATAGAGCGAGGAAGAGAGAGAGAGCTATCTATCATTTATCTATCTACTTATCTATTTGTCAGTCTATCATCTAACTACTTATCTCTATGTACCTATATACATATATCTATCTACCTATTTATCTACCTATCTATCATATATCTGTCTACCCATCTGTCAGTCTATCATCTAACTACTTATCTATCTATCCATCCAACCATCTATCTATTCATCCATCCATCTATCTGTCTATCTCTCTCTCTATCTATCCATCTATCTATTCATCTATCTATCTATTTATCTATCTATCTATCTTCATCCATCTATCTGTCTATCGATCCATCCATCTATCTATCTATCTATCTATCTATCTATCTATCTATCTATCTATCTATCTAAGCATCCTATTGACTCTTTCATCCTCACTCATCCTTCTTCCCCTTTGGCAGCAAAACAAAGCCTAAAATGTGAACATTGTGTTCTGTCCTTCATTCCTGCCTTGCCTTACTAAAACATGCAATTGAGTTCATTAGCCATATTTTATTTCCAGGAGTTTAAAACTACCCTGGAAGGATACATTTACCAAACTTAGGACTGATGCAAAAGACAAACATTTCTCTCTGCTATTTATTAGGGGAAGGTAGAAAATCCAGATGAGCTTTCTGGCTGTGGGATTCAGAGGCAGTCTGAAGAATAGACAGATAGTTGAGACAGAGTTCTAAAAATGTGGTTTGTGCCCATTCTGCCTGAGGGAAAGAGGATAGAAATACTTTCCTCTCCCCGACTGCATATCTAATCTTTACCTAAGCATTCTGAATTTTGAACCTGTCAGGAGTTCCCACAGTTAAGTACAGACTGTTTTCCCAGTTTTATAGCACGCATTAAAGAGAGCCACTTTAAGTAGCAGTATTACCACTGACATCTTATTGCTGCTAGTTCTCATTAAGTCTGCTTCCCCAGGTTAATTGGCATGCTGTGGAGTCTTTGTAAAACCTCAGCATACGGGACCACACACTGGATTACTCTGGCAGGGACCAGGGATCATGAAAGCAAATAGCAAAGCTGAACTCCCTCATTTTCAAGCCTCTTGATATCTCTGTTTTCCCCTGCACACTGTGCAGTGTCCATGGCACGGAATACCGTATTCGTCTGCATCTTCCCTGGGTTCTGCTACACTGGAAGCTACTGGGCCTGTGTCTCTCCAACTCAATTGAACCTAGATCACCGAGGAACCCTACACAGGTCAGGAGTGATACCTGAGAGTCTACAGTTTCCACCCAATGTTATGGTGGTTAATTTCCCCTCCCAGTACTGGGAATCAGACCTAGGGCTTTGTACATGATGTGAAAGCACTCACCACTGAGATCCTTCCCAGACCTCTGGTGGTGACCTTGGTGCTGCTGGTCCACATACTATACAGCTTTTATCTAAATCTGCATCATCGGATAGGAAATCAGTAGCCAATTTAAGTAGGTAACTACTTAAACTATAGCTAGCCTTAATTAAGAATTAATAAAGCACAAAATATGTCTGCTAGATGGCTCAATTAAAAAGCACCCCATCGTGTTTATTTGTTACAAAGTGTTGGCAGTAGCTGGTTGCTATACTGTTGAGTTGACGCCGATATAGTTCACATCTCTCGAGGACTTCTCCATGCCTGTTCTTAGCATGTATGAGGCATGCAGTAAAGGTTTCTTTGATAAGACCGAAATTACTTACCTAGGAACACATCTTTACTAACAGTGCTGGGAAAGATCGCAGTGGTCATGTCTTCCAGGCACCTGCAGAAGAGGAGACCTTAGGAAGAAATGTATGGAGAACTGGGGAGAAGACCTTAGAGAGAATGGGGAGACAGCTCAGTCAGTAAGTGTTTATCATGCAAGCACAAGGACCCAGGTTTAAATCTCCTGAACCAGCGTAGTAGCCTAAGAGTGGGCTCCAGGTCCACTGAGAGACCCCCACCCACTAACATACAGACACACACACACACACACACACACGGTGCATTATATATGTGTATGAAAACATATGGAACCCATTAATATGGATAGTTAATATGTGCTAATTCTTAAATCATAAAGTGGAGAAGTGAGTTAAAGAGATACCTGTCACCAACCCTTTGGTCTCAACACACACACACACACACACAGAGAGAGAGAGAGAGAGAGAGAGAGAGAGAGAGAGAGAGAGAGGCATTAATGGACTTGGCTAAGGGCTGCTAAGAAGCACGGTGAGAAGAGAGAGAGTCTCCAAGAGAACAGCTGTGGAGTGGCAGGGAAGGGAGGACATGGAGAGCAACAAGGACTCTTGAGGAAACGCTAGTGTGACAGAGGCATCACTAAAGAGCTGCACAGAGGCAGGGGAGTGCCGGTAGGATCTTCACTCTGTCTTGAGCGTGCTGAAGGATGGGATGTGTTGACTGAGGAGGCATGAGATAAAAGTGAGGCGGAAGCAATCCTCAGCATCAAGGACTACATGGAAGCAGGAAGCAAGAGAACTGGTGGATGCCTCAGCAGGCCTGGGGGTTCATTAGCCTTTAAAAGGGAGAGAGAGGCTCCGTTGATGAGAAGAAAAAGTAGAAATGTAGTCAGGTGTTAAGGGGAGTGTTGTAGAATGTTATTTTAAGGTGTGCTACTCTTGTTTATGCTCTGGAACGTTTGTTTAATGATGCAAAGATGTGTTTGATTAAATAAGATTCACCTGTGGTCAGGAGGCTGCGTCAGCAGCTAGCTGACAGGAAGTTGTAGGAAGGAGCCAGGTAGTGAGGGTCTTATAAGGAGGGGAGGGGCTCAGCAAGAGATGGAGGACAGGGACCAGTCAGCCATGGAGTAAGAGTGAAACTAAGATACACAGAAGTAAGAAAAGGAAAAAGCCTAGAGGCAAAAAGTAGTCAAGCTAATTTAAGAAAAGCAGGCAAAAAAGAAGGCAAGCTAAGGCCAGGCATTTATAGCTACGAATAAGCCTCCGTGTGTGATTTATTTGGGAGCTGGGTAGAGGACCCCCAAAGGGCAAAACATCACACAACAGGGGGAAAAATGGCAGTTGAGAAGATAAAGATGCTAAGATCGTCTGGGCAGCAAGAAGAGGCTGCCGTATGCTGATGGCTCTCTTGACTCCGAACTTGGACCCAGGCTTCTTCAAACTGAGAGGTCAGAGAAGGAGCTTGGGTCTGAAAGCAAAGCCGTGTCATTACTGCTGTGGTTCACGTGTGAAACGTTCCCCAGAGACATGTGGGTTGCAGTATTTGGACTCTAGCTGGAGGTGCTGTTGGGGGGGGGTTTGAAGAAACATCAGGAGCGGGGCTACCTAGATGAAATGATTTGTCACTGTGTGAGGAGGGTAGGGAAAGGGGGTCAGGCAGTGAGATTTATAGTCTGGACATGCTTCCAGAGAACATCCCGGCCATGATATAGTCCCGTACGAGTCCATCTTTCCCTAAGATGCTTCCCGTCAGGTGTCACAGTGATGACACAAAGGACAAATACAATTACCAAGCAGACCTGTAGTTCAGCTGAGGTGGTTTCCCCTCTCTCAGACTCAGAGCGCATGACCTCCCCTTCCAGCAGGGCTCTGTATCCTGTCACAGTGTGCAGAACAGGTTCTTTTGGGGGACACCAAGCCATACAATTGCCCACTGTCACATGCACTGCAATACCCGAGAGACGTGGCATCAGTTTGAGTCCAGACTCAGACTTGCTTCCCTCCTTAGCTCTTATGTGTCCCTTAGCTCTGCTGTCCCTTTCCATCAGGGCACAAGGCAGAAATATAGAGGAGGGAAGTTTGTCCTCCCCTTCTCCTTGACCTCACGGACCAATTGCTCAGTCAAGCACGTGACCCCCTGTACTGCCCACTGCCCACTTCTCTCCACAGTCAGTATCCCTGATTCGGTCTCGCCTCTTTAGGATTTTCTTTAGCTATTACTGTCTGCCACAGACATACCCTGCTTCACAGTTATCCCCGCAGAGGGCTGTCTACCCAAATCTGAGCCCCTTATTCCCACGAACACTGCCTTAGTGGTTCTTAATCTTCTATATAAATGTCTGGAGCTCAGAAGCCACTGCCCACCTCACCATCCAAGGAACCACCGACCTTTATCCTTCCTTTGCTCTGAGTTTTCATGGGTGCTGCTCCCTTCGCAGGTGATCCAGTAGTCGTGTTGGTCACCTCAAATCCTTACTCCTTAAAATTAAAATTTGTGGGGCTGGAGGGATAGCTCAGCAGTTAAGAACACTTGCTGTGCTTACAGAGGACCCACGTTCAGTCCCTAGCACATACAGCCACCTCTAACTCCAGATCCAAGGGATCTGACCCCATCTTCTGGCTTCTGAGAGCAGCAGACATGCATGTGGCTCACCTACATGCATGCAGACATTCATTTATCCGCATATGATAAAAAATCAGTCTTCTTAAGAAAATAGAACGATTATAACCCTAACATCAGGCACAGAAGTTTGGAAATAGCAAGAAACCCATTACAGGTTTGCTGGATGAATAAATAATATCAAGAGAGAAAGGGTCAATCTGTTTGACCTCATGTTGACCAGAGCTGATGACAGCAGGGCCAGTAAAATACTGCCTGACTGGTCAAGGTGGTCTTGCATCTTAAGGCTGTGCTGTGTGTATAGATGAAGACACATTGGCACATTCCAGTAAAGAGGTGGGGGATCGCACAGACTGGGAGATAGGCGGGCAATTATTGAAATGGACTCACCATTCTTTAACCCAGTCTCGTGTGTTCATCAGTATCCCCCTAGAGCACATTAAGAACAATGGCGCTGTCTTAGTTAGGGCTTCCATTGCTGTGAAGAGACACCATGACCACGGCAGCTCTTCCAAAGGAAAACATTTAATTGCAGTGACTCACAGTTTAGAGGTTTAGTCCATTATCTCAGGGTGGGAAGCAAGGTAGCCTGAAGGCAGACTTGGTGCTAGAATTGAGAAGCCTACATCTTGATCGAAAGGTAACAGGAAGTAAATTGTCTCACTGGGCTTGGCTCAAGCTTATGGACGACCTCAAAGCCCGCCTCCACAGTGACCCAGTTCCTCCAACAAGACCACACCTACTCCACCAAGGCCACACCTCCTAGTAATGCCACTCCCTTTGTGGGCTATTTTCTTTCCCACCACTTTCAAAATAAAAGTCCCACCCACCATCTAGGACTTGGTCAGCTATTCTTTTCTCTGGTTTTTCACCGTCCCTCATGGGGCCCCTGCCAGAACCACTGCCACTTTGACTTCTGCTTTGACTTCACCCTGATTTATTTACCATCTCTTTGTTGTCTGAGTTCACCTAAGATATCATTTACAGAGTCTGCCACCACAGATGAGAAGACAGACCCACCTGTCCCTTCACCCATCCTAGGACAGAGAGAGAGAGAGAGAGAGAGAGAGAGAGAGAGAGAGAGAGAGAGAGAGAGAGAGAGGAATCGATGGAGAAAGTAGCACAATCATTAGGAGCCAAAAAAAAATAGACTATGGCTGGAAACTCCCGTCTTGATTTGGCCCAGGGGCCACAGGTATATTTGGCCGGCCCCTGATTGACATAATTATTATTGCCAGAAATTAATTTTAGAAAGAACTTGAAAGGAGGACATGGGTGATTAAAGCTCTAATAATAACGTTTTGAGAAAGTCTGGGTTAATGAATCTGTAACTCGGGTGAAAGAAAAGAGGCTGCAAGTGTTCAGGGACTGGCGCCTGGAACTGAGCTTGGAAAAATAAAAGCCGCTCGACCAGGGAGTCAAATAGGGCATGGCTGGATCACAATGCCCTATGAAAGTTTAGGGGAAAGATAACAGCTTCTTCTCCAATGGAATCGCCTCTGAACGTGTGTATGAAGCACAGATAGTGTGACTCTGTGTGTGTGTGTGTGTGTGTGTGTGTGTGTGTGCATATGCATGCGTGTGTGCGTGTGCAACTGGAAAAAGAACTCAAGCGTCAGTCTTTGCCTTCCACCTTGACACAGTATCTCTGCTGTTTGTCACCAAGAAGCACATGCCAGGCTAACAGCTGGGGGGACTTCCAGGGATTCTCCTGCCTCTACCTCCCAGCTCTCTATGGGAGAGTTTGGATTATAGATGCCCAGCCTTATATGGGATCTTAGGGTTCGAACTCAGGTCCTCACATTTGTGCTTTTTCCCAGCTAGGCATCTCCTTAGTTTGCTAAGCGATGTAAATTCACTCTCTGAGTATCTGTATATGACAGACAGTCTACGTGTCCCTTCGGAAGAGTGCTGTGAGCCTGAACAGAGCTGCTGGGAGCATTTTGGCTCTTCATAGCATCCGCTTTGATTAGGTCAAGGTGCAGTCTGATTGGTGGGTGCTTTGGCAGTCATTAAATATTGTATCATCCATGGGTATAGAACATCTGGTCTGAGCTGGCATAGGGTTTAGAAGATGGGAAGTTCGCAATGACTGACTGATGCTGCCACTGCTCTTTCTGTAAAATCTCTTCTACACATCATCTCCCTGGATCTTCACAACAAAGCTTGTGTGTGTGCTCATTCTGCAGATCAGAAAGCAGGAAGTTCAAGGGAATATGGGAGCTTTCTCCTTCCCTAGAGCAAGAACCTCTTGGTGTGTCAACCTCTGAAATCCCCTTCAGAACTAACCCTCCATGCCCCATGGGCCCCGCTGTTGATTTTTGTCAGGCATGATGGTCCATGTTCTTAAGCCCAGCACTCAGGAAGCAGAGGAAGGCAGATCTCTGTGAGTTTGAGGCCAGCCTGATCCACATGGTAAATTCCAAGCTAGCCAGGGCTACATAATAAAACCCTGTCTCCAAAATTTGTTTTCAGGTGTTGTTACAGGAAAGGAATTCCTGGCCTTGCCTCATCTCTGCCAGTGTCCGGCTATGGAATTGGTTGCCTGTGTTCGTTCTCTCAAGGAGTATGGCTACATAGGGGGCAAACTACCTCTTCCTGACTTGACTGACAAAGGCAGCTGGGGGTTGCCCATCTCCTTCTGATGAACTCAAAGTGCTCAGCCCACAACAGGAAGTTTCTGCCTACCATGGCTCTATGTCATCTATGAACAACAAAAGACCATTTGGTCAACGCAGGATCACATACTTGATGCTGGTCCCAAAGATTGACATCAGTTACCTTTTTCTCATGGCTATGACAAAATACCTGACAAATGCAACTTAGTAAAGGAGGGGATTGTCCTGTATAATTGAAGGGTACAATCCATCATGGTGGGGCAGTCACAGCAGCAGAAGCATGGGGCAGCTCGTCACACTAAGTGGCAGGCAAGAAGCATAGAGAGATGATGCTAGTGCTCAGCTCACTGCTGCCCACATTTAAGGTGGGTTAAAAGAGTCTGGAAGCTTCCTCACAGACACTGAAAGATCCCCCCCAAGGGAATCTATCTCAGGCGGGACCCAGTTCCCAGAGATCAGCGGAAACCACCAGGGAGGATGCAATCAGCATGAGGTTTATTCAGATGCACGGATACCCGGGGCGACCAAGTCTTTCAAAGGACTTGTGCGCCTGGCTCGGGGCTCTAGGGGTTTTTATGGGGGCAGAAGGGCAGAAGCGTGGGGACACATAAGCGAGATGCATGGTTACAGGGATTTCATTGGTTAATTTTAACAAGGCCATCATGAGGATGAGGTTATGTTCTCGAATACTGAGAAATTAGATAGAGAGCTTTCTCAGCCCTTATCTGGGGGGTACAGCCAGAGTTAGACAAAGGGCTTGCTCAGCTCTCATTTGGAGGGAGCAACCGGAGGGAGCTTACTTGGCTCTTGTCTGGGAGAACAGCCAGTACTTTCCCAGGCCAGATATCTGACCACAGATATCCTGCCCGGCAATGGCCCTGAGCTAACTCCTCATTTAGGGCTGTCTCTTATCTGAGCTCTTATGGGTAAGTGCAAGCCTTGTAAAATGGCGTTTCTATGGCTAAGCTGTGCAGAATGCCTAGAGCGGGGTCTTTCAACACGCCCAGAGGTTTGTCTCCTAGATGATTTTAGATCCTGTTAAGGTGACTTTGTTAACAGTCATGAGATTATATCACCTAATGTTCTTAGTACCTTAGCATACGTCCATGTCTTTTGATGATGAGAAAATGGCCTAACAAGGTGCAGGTCTCAGAACCTAGCCTCTCAGAAAGGTAGTTATCTCCCTGACTGTTAAAAACACAATAGCAAAAAATAAATGAATGGTTGAGCTACGTGCATTGGTGCATACCTTTAATCTTAGTACCTGTGAGGCAGAGGCAGGCTGATCTCTGTGAGCCCAAGGCCAGCCTGGTGTACATAGTGAGTTTCAGGACAACCAGAGCTGAGTGAGACCCCGTCTTGAAAAATAAACAACAATCAATATAAATGAATGATAAATATTTATCCTCATCATTACTTCATTAAAAATGTAGACATATTTGTGTTTACTCGGTGTGGCTGCTGCCACAGTGATGGCTGGGAACTGCTGACCTGCTTGACAAGTTTTAGTCACTCTTTCGTACTCTATACGAGGGTTCAAATCTCATCAGGAGCCTACAGGGAAGAAGAACGGCAGGGGGCAGGGTGGGCTGTTGCCCACTCCAATGCAACTCCTTGGTTATTGGCCACTGTGCTATGTCCTGACTTCACAGCGTAATGCCATCCTGACTGTACACGCTTGTGCACCTACCCCAGGCTTCTGTGCTGCTCAGTGTGGAGCTGGGTCTTACTCTCCGCCTTGTGCCCTCTGCTTTGGCCCCTTACCTCTTAGAACCAGAGGCTCTGGGTACAAAGAATAGCAATAGCAAGGAGAGCCCACAACTTCCTGTCATCGTTAGCGGCCAGGCTTGGTGTTAAACACTTGATTTGCATGACCCCTTTCGCTCTTCATTATAATCCTCTGCACTATCTAGAACTGCTGGTCAACAAACCAGGCATAGTGGCCCACTCTTGTAACTCAGCACAGGGGAGGCTGACAGAGAAGGGTCAGGAGCTCAAGACCAGGCTGAATTACACGGTGAGACCCTGTCTCAGATAAAGCAAAGCAAACAAGAATCAAAACAAACAAACAAAACATTGTATATCGATTCAAACTAGGGCAGGGGAGCCAGGCTGAGCAGCTGGTAGAGATCAGATCCTTGACTCAAGGCCACAGGACCCCGGTGTTGGGCTTCCTGCTTCCTTTATTTTGTTTAATTCCAGTCCAAGATTTTACACACTCTTTAGAAAGAGTGATTGGTTACTGCCTTGCTTAAGACTCGTGACTGCTGTCCCTCTGCCTTTGACTAAAAGTCAGTCTTTGCTAGGAAGCCCCACAGGGTCAGTCTCCTTGTCCTCATGCCTCCTCTCCTCTGTAGCTCTTTTTTCTTCCCTCGCTAAGTTTCAACCCAGCCACTTCTGAAGGAGACTGACCTCTTCCAGCCCGACCTCATTGAGCTGCCTTGCGCCCTCAGAGAATGAGGGCTCTTTGCTAGCTCACTGCCCAGCTGGCTCCTTTTCTCCTTCAGTGGCTTTAATGGCACCTTCCTAAGGGCCTTTTTAAGTAGGAAACTTCCCAGATTTGTTTTATTTTCTTCATAACAAACAACGTTTTGAAACCATCTGTATTTTTCTGCTAGAACGGGCAGAGTTTGTCCCATTTTTCACTTAACATCTGTTTCCACATTGTTCGCACGTTCAATGAATAGTTGCTGAATGAACGAAGGGAGAGTCCGATTGACTCATGAGCAGAGGCCCACAGAGCCAACAAAGTAAACTTGGGGTCCAGTATTCACCAAGAGCCCTAGGAGTGTGTCTACACTGTCACAGAGCTTCCACAAAATTCTGAAATGTGAGCTAGTCGAACTCTGGTTGGTTAGAACTAGTGAGGTATTTGGCGTGGTTCTGACAGAGAGCTTGAAAGCCAGGCAGGTCTTAAGAAGGCTGCCCCTTTCTGTTGTGTGGACTTGCATTTGTGACATAAAGGGGCAAGGCCAGAGTCAGACATGGGTGGATTCTGGAGAAAAGACAAAGTTTGAAACATATGGCACCAGATCCCACAGTTTCAAGTTCCTCAGATCCTGCAGCTCATTTACAAAGTCTCAGCAGAGTTTGCCCAACTTTGCTCACAGTCTTTCAAAAGGTATTTGTCATTATTAAACGAGGAAAAATCTGAAAGACACTTGTTTCAACTGTCATTTATTTTTAAGAGTTATTATTATGGATCCATGGTATTATGTATTACATACTATAGAACAAGACACTAAATTCCTAGCAGGTAAAAGCGCCAAGGTAAGGTAGGACAATAGAATTAGTGTCGTAAAGTACCACCTTAAAGGGTTCCACACCTCTAAGCTCAGGGACCCGTGTCCCGTCAAGTCTACATATGTACCCATTTCCTTCCGAGGGTTGCTGCTGGATCCCCTATTGCAGCTTCCTCCACTGGGAGTGACCAATGTCATCAAAGGACCTGATCACCTGAAATCCAAATTTCTGTGGGACATGTTCTATCAGCTACTGAGAGGGATAACCAGCTTGGCTTAAGAAGCCTCTCAAATAAATACTAATCTAGGTGTGGCTGTGAAGGTGTTTTATGGAAATGGTTAAACAATTGATAAACTATAAGTAAGAATGTCTTACCTCCTAATGGGGGAGGCCTTCTCCAATCAGTTGAGAGTTCTCAGGAGTAAAACTCCAGTCTGTGGGCTTGCTGTATGAATTTGAGACTTGCCAGACCCCATAGTTGCATAAGCCAGGTTCCCTGACATTATAGGTCATATATATGTATGTACACATATATACACACATATGTATTTGATTATAATATATATGTATGTGTGTGTCCATGTGCCTGTATATGTATCTGTATAGACAATATTTACTTATAGAATAGGTAATGTATGTTATATAATATATATTATGTGCAACAAATAGATACATCATGCAGAATGTATTTCCTGCTTAATGGAGACTCCTGATATGAGTGTTAAAATCTCCATTATGATACACTTGCCTACTTCTTCTCTTTAAATTATTTTTGAAATGCTTCTTTTATATTTATGGATGTTTTGTCTACATATGTGTCTATGTACCACACGCAAGCAGTGCCTACGAAGACCACAAGAGGACAATGGGCCCCTGAAACTGGAGTTACAGACAGTTGTGTGCCGTGTGAACTCTAGGTTTTCAGCTCTGTTGGAGAAGGAAGGTATTTATCTTCACTGTGGAAAGATGTTTTTCCTTCCATGGAAAGGTGGTTAGCTGACCCCATCCTTTCCCCACATCAAAGACATTGATCCAGTCTTCTAAAATAAGTCATCAGACTGGCTTACCATTCTCTTCTAATATAGTATTTTTTTAATGGATGCATTTATTTTTAGAATAATTTTAGGATGATAGGACATGCATGAGCAAAGAAGAGACTTGGGGAATGGTCACAGCCTGGCGTTGTCTCTAGGGAGGCTAGACATTCCCCTAAGCGGTGGAGCAGGTCTCTGAGGCAGCATTAAGGCAGTGACCAGGGGATGGGTGAGGTTTGCTCCTCTCAGCCCAGGCCTGCAGGGTCCATAGTGACAAGAGCACTTTCCTCTCACGCCTGTGGCACGCCCGGCCATCTGTGGAATCCTTCTCCATATGTGAGTTCATTTCCTGATTCTTTCATTCCTTTGATGAAATTACTGCAGTCACTTGTATTATGGGTAAAGGAAACAAGACCCAGAAGGTCTAGAAAGCAGTGAGTTCCATACCTTTAGACCCAGGGAAGAGCAGGAATTTGGACCCCAAATTTTTGTACACACAAACACTCAGTGCTTTCCCGTGGTTTGTAGCTGAGTCACCTTCTCATCAAATCTTGCCACCTGACGGCAGTAGACTGAAGGACAATGAGAGGCGCTTTCGGGAACTGTTGCATGGGTTTAATGCTGTCTCTGCTGTGTCCCTTGTGTTCTGTCTGTACAAGTAGGTTTTGCTTGTGTTTAGGACTGTGCCCAGAAGTTTTACAGTTCATCAGCAAAATCTATAGAGAGGGCTTTGGGGCGGTGTCTCAGTGGGCAAAGTGCTGAACAAGCTTGAGAAGCTGAGTTTGGTCTCCAACAACCCGTGTCAGAGGTGTATGTATATCTATAACTCCGGTGATGGGGAAGGAGAGACAGGCAGAGCCTGGGTTTTGCTGACTGGTAGTCTAGGCAGCCCCTGAGCTCCAACTGTGGTGAAGGATCATGTCAAAAAACATGCACATGTAGCCAGCCCATACACGTACATGGGCATGCACATTCACAGTATGCATGCATACAAGCATGTATGTACACGCCACTGTAGAGAAGGCAGAATTTAGACTTAGCTGATATAGCTGCCCCTGAGTCTCTAATTGCCTGTTTCTCTGTCCCTTTTATTTCTTGATTTTCTCACAGGGAGAGGATGTGGGGCCTTTGGTCATTTTCAGATCTCTCTTTCTGAGGTATAGGCACAGTACCTAGCATGCTGCAGACTTTCAGGACATGCTGATTAAAAAACAAACAAACAAATAAAAAGCCGAAGCAAAACAAAAACTGGAGAGAGTCGTGTACTAGGCTCTACCACAGCTCATTGGTAAAGTCATAATCCTTTGGCCTTTTCTGTCCTTCTGAAGAGTCAGGGCTTCTAAAATGTCTCCATGTGTCTCAGAATGACAAGGTGTTGTATGATATTTGGGACAGAAATGAATCTCTTCCTTTTGAACACACAGGCATGGCCAAGGAAGCTTAAATTCAGTTCCACTCTGGGGTTTTTCCTGTGATACTGAAGCAAACGGCTGAATCAGTTACAGAGAAGACACCAAGCTCTTAGATGCTTCCCACACAGGGTATTGTACATCAAAAGACTTCACCAAGTTGGGTAGCAATAGTGGTTATAAATCTTCTAACATTAGCACCTAAGATTGGGGAAAAGTAGAAAAAAATACTTAAATTATGCTTAAAATTCGTAATATGTGACTGGATTGGACTGGGGGCCACAGTGAAGGCAAAGGCTGCACAAAAAAAGCACAAGAGTTCCGACTAACTGGGTTTGGATTCAAGACACACTGGTTTTCCAGAGACCAAGAATGTGATACCCGAATGCATTTGAGAATGGAGGGCTGTCTCACCCTAAGATGAGGTCAGAGCAGCCAGCTTTGGGCTTCTGGTGGGAGCCATGGTCGGAGCTGAAAGTTCGGTTTTAGCAAAAGGTTTGTTGAAATGTAATTCCCTTGTCACATGTTCCCCTGAGCGCATAATTCTATGTAATGCTGTGTATCAGTTGAGTTATGCATCCATCACTTCTCAATTGCTTTGAAGACATTGTCATTTCTCTACGAGAATTAGCTACTGCGGGCATATGTCTTTAACCCCAGCACTTGGGAGGCAAAAGCAGGCGGATCTCTAAATTCAAGATAGTGAGTGAGTTCCTGGACAGAGCTACACAGAACGTTTTGTCAAAAAGAAAGCAAGAAAGGAAGGAAAGAAGAAAGGAAGGAAGGGAGGGAGGGAGGGAGGGAGGGAGGGAGGGAGGAAGGAAGGAAGGAAGGAAGAAAGAAAGAAAGAAAGAAAGAAAGAAAGAAAGAAAGAAAGAAAGAAAGAAAAGAGGTAACTATTAGTCTGCATTTTATAATTCCCCCTCGGTGGAGCCTCTAGTCTAACATCTCCTTGAGAGTCTGCCCATTGTGGACTCTGTGGCCTTTGTTATTGCCTCCTTCCATTTAGGGGAAAAAAAAAACAGATTCAACATTAAGATGACTGTCACAGCATGTTTGTATTTTATTTCTATTCAAGGTCTAATAATATTCCATTGCATAGATATACCACAATTTGTTTATCCCTTTATGGGTTCATTGGGCATTTGGGTTATTTTGTAGTTCTTAGCTATAATGATTAAAGTTGCTATGACTCTTCTAGGTGAATATAATTCATACATTGTAGAATATATGAATATCGTAGAAATTTTTATGTGAACATACATTTTCACGGGAGTCAGCTTGGGCCTTCAACGAAGTGCTTGATGGCTCAGCTAGAGAAAGGCGAGTGGGAAGAAGGGAGGAAGGTGTATCCTGGGGAAGATGTCTGCCACAGTCCAAGCTCCTTACCCATGTCATGTGTGCATGCTGGCAGCTCACTGAGCATCACACCGCCACATCTGCAACATGCTTACACATCCTTAACATATGGACTTCAAAGCACCAAACGAGCTGCCCAGAGATCATTCCTACTCCAAAGTGCTGCGCAGAATCTCCGCAGGATGCTTGCCAAGAGCATATGTCAAGAACAATCCACTGCTGTTGTAAGGTTGGCCTGGAAATCGTCAGTATCTCCTGAGCTAGAGAGTGTGAGGAGGAGAATCACACAGATGGCCTCTCTCCAGAGCCTTCAGCGACATTCCCCGGACCCTCGGAAGCTGTGCTTTTTAAAGAAACAGACAACTTGGGAGAGAACTTTGTGCTCATCACGGTTTGCCATAGGGGATGGAAAGGAATGGAGGAGGAAGAAGGTGAAGATCTATTTAATAACGCTCACACTGTTCTTCATCTGTTCCGCTGTGCTCAGCAGGAGCTGCGAGTGTGTAGAGTCTGGCGGAATGTAGAATGGAGTGTGAACAGGGGGCACAAGGAACTGCGCGAAATCTGATACCGAGTTCAGTGGAAACCAGTGTGGCTACCTTGGCATTCTTCTTTCTAAACTAGAACCTAATAAGTTCTCTCGTGCATAGACCTCGGAATAGGCTGGCCTAAGCCCCGAAAGAGGGGCCTGGGGAAGTCTGAATCTTAGAAGAAAGGGAAAACAGTGTAGAAAGAAAGAACGGAAAGAGAGAAGGAGAAATCATGACTCCTCCCACCTTGGAGGAGGAGATGGAGGTGCCCTGAGTCTCAATATGTGACCTAGGTGTTCCCTGACATGCCCAGTTTAGCCTCCAGAGGACAGGAAGGAGACTGTGGCCACAAAGCTGGGGAAGAGAGGTGGGAACAGGCTTGTTGGGAGGAGGGGGATCTGCCTGCTTCCTGTCTCAATCACCAGCTGTTCTGGTTAACACCATGCCCTGCCTTGCAGGATGTGTGTGTGGTAAATGGACCATCTGAGTTAGAGCGACAGTCACTCCTAGGGATAGCAGATGAAACATAGCAGGACATTCATAAAGCTCTTAAATTTGGGCACCTTGGGCCACCAAGGGGAGGCACAGAGGTTATACAAGAAATTATAAAGTCTGGCTGAAGCCAGATACACAGATATTTCTATGAGAGTTTTTAAAAACTCCACCCATACCACAGGAAACTGATTCTCAGACCACCTGAAGGTGCTGCTACCCTAAGTAAACATTGGGCCTTTGTGTTACATGACTGACACCACCAGGACATCCACCTTTCCCTGCCCTAAACATCTGGAGAGACCTGATTAGACCAAATTTTCTTTCTAGAACATTCTATTGCTTCATGTATACAAAGAAGTTTCACATGAAGACCAAATATCCTCTTCATGTGACAGTACGGGAAGGAGAAATGGCCTTCGAAGTTTGTGTTCCGACTTCAGCCCCAACAGTCTGGGGCAGTAAGGGCTTAGTTGGTGACTTTGCCTCTGGAGAACTTGCTACTTCATTTGTATCCCCATGATGAGCGTCTGTACCACCAAGTATTGCTAAAAGGAGCACCTATGTTTCTGCTAGTGGCCTTTTAGGAAAGCCAGCTCGTCCTGCATCTCCTTCGTGAGACGATCTTCACAGGCGACTGAACCAGAAGGATGTCTACTCTCTATGAGTAGACAGGGAACGTGCGTGAGTTCTCCCTTTCTATCCCTTCCTGAATGGTAGAGGAGACATCCTAGTGAACAACACCGGACCCGTCTACTCCCAAATTACACGGCTCACAAAGGATGAAGGCATGCCCTACAGCTCTGCAGGGGCTATAGTGGTACCTATAGTGTACCTCCAGATGACCTGCCTGTCTCTCAGAGCTCTATCTGGGGCACCTGGCTAAGGCCGAGACCTGTCTTCCTCAGGAACTTGAGCTGGGGACTTGGATGGCAGACACTGAGGATCCTGTTGATTCCTCCTTTTGTTTCGCGTGTACCTGCTGGGTACGTGAGGTGCAGATGCCAGGCAAATGGAAGGTCTAGTTGAGCACTAGTCCGAGCTGGGTCTCGGTCCTGTCCGTGACCTGCTTCAACGTCGCAGCCTGGTATTGAGCCATACGTGGCCTTCTTGCCTCAATGTGCTTGCCCCAGGTCTCTGTGGGGAAACAATGAAATGGACCTGCGTGCCTCTGTGATGTCACCTGGCCACTGCCCAGCTGCAGACTGCTCTGCCTATCACAGTTGCACAGTTTCAGAGCCGTGCCCCTCGGGAGAGGAGGAGGAGCAGGGGCCAAAGGTGAGCAAGACAGAGGCAATCAGACCAGCGCCACAGTGAGTACTGTCAACACAAGCTGCCAAAACAGAGAAAATCAACACAATTAATCACCCCCACAGCCATCTGGCGAAAGGACTCTAGAAATGCTGTGTCACCATCAATTCCCTGACCAACCATCACACAGTCACTGGAAAATGTCAACCTGAAAGGCAAGCTCCATCCAAAGCCAAAATATTGCAGAAAAAAATGGATTTCATACTAAGATATTCTCTCTTCTAGGCTCCTTCTCACCCCGTTGCCAAAATGTTCTCTTGAGCTGGCTCTAATCTATGGCTAAGTAATAGTCAAGCAAGAGAAATTGGTCGCAGTGATTGTCCCCAAGGGAAGAGACAGACATGGTAGGGACTACAGTTGGTGCCCCTCCCTCTTCTTCCACTTACCTTTTTGCACCTCCTGTGAGTTTAGAGAAGACATCTGGGCTGCCGAGAATGCCCAGGGAACCTCAAGGTCTGTCATCTATGAAGCCCAGTTCCTCCAAGCTTCACCTCTCTCCAGGCAGCTAGGAGAGTAAGTGTTCAGAGTGGACACCAAGCAGGGTGGCAGGCTTTGTCATGGCCCACATCCTGCTTCTCCACAGTGCTATCTCTAGAGGAGGACAGTCTCTTAAATGTTTTGAATTAATAAGTAATGAATAAATGAATGAATGACCAAATTTGGCATGGAAAATAGATTCATTATAGATCATTCCTATGCCTTTCTAAGTTCTACCTGACTTTGTTGGTGCCATGGTTCCTGAGATGGGTCTGAACCACCATCTGAGTCCACCAAGCTCATTCTGCGCAGAGCTGGTTTAAAGGAAGAGGGTTAAGCAGCAGGCCAAAGTCTGAGTCTAGGGAGTTAGCTTATCTATAGGAGCTGGGACCAACCAAGGAAAAGGAAACCATTCTAAACACCTTAAGCAGAGGCAGTGCAATTAAAAATTAATTGGCCGCACAGGTTTTTGAAGAAGAAAAGCAAAAGGAATATTCTGAAAGGAAAATGGTTTTACATGAAAACTCAGAAATCCTTGGGGATTCATAGCCAGGAGACCATGGACTTGACTTTCCCTTGGATGTAGGATGACCTAAAGCAAACAGAAACCTCCTTGGTGATGAGACAGGATTACACTGACCTCCAGCATAGTGGCTTCTTCCACCAGACAGGAGCCTGGATCAAATACAAAGCCACAATGTCCTAACAACTCCCCGTGTCTGTTCGCAGGCAGTAATGGATACTCAGACAGCTCAGAGACACAGATCACTCAAACCAACCTCCTTGTAGGCTCTGCCAGCACTTGATCATGGCAAAAGGGCTTAGCTTGAAAACCGAATCCAAACCCTCCAGTTGGCAACCTCCAAGTCAAATCATTGAGAGGAAATGAGTGGAGCTGTTTGGATTAAATTGGCCAGAAAAGGTGGAAGCCAAACTCTCATTTGTAAGGGAGCTTTGGCAATCCATGAGCTTAGCATTCAGAAGTTCAAAATGCCTCCACTCTCTTATCCACAGTGTTAGCTTGAAATTTACCAGTTCAGCTAGGTTGGCTGACCACCCATGGAGCTCCAGGGATTCTTCTGTCTTCACCTTCCTGGAACTAGGAGCATAAGTGCATGCTACCACACTCAACATATTTAACATGTGCCCTGGAGACCAAACTCAGGATCTCATGTTCAGGATGTCATCACTTTACAGACAGAGCCATCTCTCTAGCCCCCATCATCCCCCGCTCTCAATCTCATTCATTCTCCATTCTGTTGCCCAGAAATATTGCTTGAGATGCAAGCTTGTCTCAGAGAAAACTCTCTAAGAAGATGAGTGCCTGGACAGAGTGAACTGTCTCTTCTTTGAGCTCCACCTCCCCTGGTAACTTCTCATGAGCAGTGAGCCTATGACAACACCCATGAAGATAAACGTATTATCTAGACTCAAAGGAAAAGACATTTAAACACAAATACACATAGATACCTTTGTGATGTGGAATTACCATCTGTATGTTATGAATATGTTTTATTACCATTGGTTAATAAAGAATCTGTTTCAGCCTATAGCAGGATAGAATATAGCCAGGCTGAAAGAGTTATATAGAGAGAGTAGGTGGAGTCAGAGAGTTGCCACGTAGCCGCCGAAAGAGGCAGATGCCCTGAAATCTTACCGGTAGGCCACAACCTCCTGGTGATGCACAGATTAATAAAAATGTGTTAATTTAAGATATAAGAGTCAACCAAAAATATGCCTAAGATATTGACCAAGCAGTGTTGTAGCTAATATAGTTTCTATAAGGTTATTTGGGTCTGGGCAGCCAGAAAACGAACGAGCAGTCTTCTACTGCACCTTTCTATGTCACAGGGTAGTGGATATGGACACGATAGGAACAATGAGCACACACAATTCCAGAAACCAAACTGTGATTTTAAAAAGTCATTAAATACTGCCCCCTCCCCCAGGAACTTCTGATTGGCCATCTACCAACACAACTTAGCAGAAGTCATCTAATTTATCCGAAAAGCTCTAGGAGATTAGCCAAATAGCACTTGGTCATCTGTCCCAATTTTAATTAATTAAATATTTTTTAACTAAAAATATTTACTTTTACGCATGTAGGTGTTTTGCCCACATGTATGTATATACACTATGTGCATGCCCTGTGCTTAAGGAGACCAGAAGAGGGCATCAGATCCCCCGGTACTGGACCTGAAGATCGTTGTGAACCTTCACACAGGTACAGGGAATCAAACCCGGGTCCTCTCCAACAGCACTGAGTAATCTCCCCAGCCCAGCTGAGCGTCTCCTCTTCCCACTGTCTCCTTAATAACCAGGGTCCATTTCTTTGCTCTGTACTACAAAGGATGGCAGAATGGAGTCTTGATTTCTGAACACTTAGTTGTATATCTGACTTCCCGTGTCAGCTGACAGTTAGCCATCTGCTATACAGAAGGCGTGGGGGCTGTGCTGACATTAGAACATAAACTTTTACCCAGACTGTCACTTTCTAATTTTCAGTGCTCTAGGAACAGATCTGAGTTGGTGAGGGAACAGCATGTGTGGTAGTTTGAGTAAGAATGGCTCTCAAGTCTCGTGTGGTGAAATACTTGGTCCCCAGTTGGTGAAACTGTTTAAGAAGGGTTAGGAAGTGTGGTCTTGTTGGAGGAGGTGTCTCACTGGGTGGAGGGGGTAGGTCTTGCAGGTTCCAAAAAACTCCTGGGATTCCTGGTGTTCTTACAACCTCCTGCTTGGAAACTGAGACATGAGTTCTCAGCTGTTCCTGCTGACATTGACTCTAGTCTCTTGGAATTGTAAGCCCAATCATTTGCTTTCTTTTTACAAGTTTCTTTTCTCATATTGCTTTATCACAGCAATAGAAAAGTAACTAAAGCAGCATGCTTAAACATTCTTAACTTCCTAAAATTATTTATTTAAATTTTTATGGATTATAATATAATTATAGCATCCTTCCCTTTCCTCCACCCAAACTTGGCTTCCCCCGCCACCACACACACCTTGTCATGCTCTCTTTCAAATTCATGGCCTCTTTTTGCAATAATTATTGTGATATATATATATATATATATATATATATATATATATATATATATATATATATATATATATATATATATATATAGTCCTAAATACAGAACTACAACCTACTCGGTCTGTATAATGTTGCTTGTACACGTGTATTCAGGGCTGACTGTTTGGTACTGAATTATCAGTTGGTGCACTCTTCCCTGAGGAAGACTCCTCTGCTCTCGTCATTAGTTCTTTGGAGGGTTGAGGGCTCTCGGGCTTTCCCCTGTCTACTTCAGCATGTCTCTTGCTGTCCTTATTAGGTAAGGCAGTCTCAAGTGTAGAAGTTGTTTGGTAGCCCTATCTGTTGTTGGGACTGGCTTCTACAGCCTTCCATTTTGGTTGTTGTGGTTTTCTGTAACTCCACCTCACCCAGCCCCCATCAGGGATAGAGGGAAGTCGTGGTTGAAGACACCATTCACTTCAGATGCAAGGCCCAGAGGCCCCTGAGCTGGATGCAACTGACTGAAAGCCTCCTCCCTGAGAACTAGCTTTCAGAGTACTGGAAGGTGCCATGCAAGTTTCCAAAGGAGGGAACAACCAATAGCCCCAGAGGGCTATGCTGTCTATGAAACACAATAGCAACCAGCATCGCATGATAACCCTCAGAGTGTGGTAGTGGTACCCATACCCGGTGTGTAACCAAGATCTCTCTCACTGGCCTGATGACCTGCTCAGCAAGAAGGAAGGTATCATGCCTGGTACTAGAAGCCTAGCCAACTACACGGGCTGGTAAAATAATGGACCTTAGAGGAGAACCCACAACCACCACTTTACTAACCACCTTATAAGTACTTGTCCTTGTACCCACAGATAAGTACAGTTCTCCGACCTCATACACTTCTCTTTATAATACTATTAATTTTTATTCCTTTCAGAATCCAGGAAATGTTTAAGAGTGCCCTTTGCCTGTCTACAATAGCCAAACTGAGTTGGGGCTTGGGACTCACTTGCTCCAAACATCTGGGGCATATTTGAGGAATTCTGTCAAATAGCAATGTGATATCGAGTTTACTCCTGATGCTGCTTCCTCTGTTGGCAGAATAAAGCTTTGGGATGTGATACTATTGAATTATCCTAAATAACAAGGAGCTGACTTTTCATTCTGTAAGACAAAGACAAGTCAATGTGATGACTTAGTAGGAAATGCGCTTGGCGTGTAAGCCTAACGGCCTGAGTTCAATACAGGCAATGGAAGGAGAGAAATGACTCTGAAAGTTCCCCTCTGACCTTTACATGCTTGTGACCCTGTACACACACACGCGCGCGTGTGCATACACACACACACACACACACACACACACACACACACACGCATGCACTTCTTTTGGAGATACTCTCAGGCCAGGACTCTCAAATAGAAGGTAACCTTGTACGTCTAACCTCTGAAGGTTTTTCTGTAGCTTTTCTTTGTCATATTGTAATAAAGTTTAATAAAACAAAAAAATGAAATTTTTACAGTAGCAAAATGAACACTATAATGAAAGAACATATTAAGATCTCTGTCTTAGAATGGCAAAGGTCATGAGTGAGATGGAGTCTAGAGGAACTCTCTGTCACGTCAGTTAATTCTTCATCTGTGGGAGCCTTGTGACTTTAAGGAGTGTGCAGGCATTTCTTCATGCCACGAAGTCTGGCAAATCATACTGTTGGGAATGCATTTGTATGAATGTATCCAAGAGAATTACCTGAGGGAGTCCCACCATAGATGTGTGTAGAACTATTTCACGGGCTGCTGACAGACACTCCAGTCACAGATATCCCCTTTCTCTGCTTCTTTTTTTTCCTTTCTAAAATTGATTTTATTGAGCTCTACATTTTTCTCTGCTCCCCTCCCTTCCTCTCCCCTCCCCTTCAACCCTCTCCCAAGGTCCCCATGCTCCCGATTTACTCAGGAGATCTTGTCTTTTTCTACTTCCCATGTAGATTAGAGCCATGTATGTCTCTCT
>JAQHUG010000006.1:8172858-8184615 GCA_028555095.1 Dicrostonyx torquatus | reverse complement strand
GCTCTTGTAGACCAGGCTGGTCTCGAACTCACAAAGATCCGCCTGCCTCTGCCTCCCGAGTGCTGGGATTAAAGGCGTGCGCCACCACCGCCCAGTAGGTGCTGGGAATCCATACTCAAGTGTTCATACCTGTAGAGCAAGAAGCTTATCAACTAGGCCATTTTCCCAGTCACTCTGTGTTTTTTTAATGTATTGTATCTCTTTTTCATATATGCACTATCTTATTGGAGACCCATAATTTCTTAACATAATATTTCTCTCCCTTATTTTCTTAATTTTTCCCTTAATTGTGGGTCCTATTATAACATACCATAGAATGGGTGGCTTATACACTATTATACTTATTTTTCAGAGTTATAGAGGCTCGAATTTTTATGTCAACTGTCATCACAGCCACTGTCTGATGGTGATATCCTTTGGGTCTCTAAACTGCTCAACTTACTATATCCTTACCCGAGAGGCAGAAGACTGGAGCATTCTCTGGATTTTCTTTCTAGGGGTGTTCAACCCACCCAGGAGGACCTTGAGACCCTGCTAATGATCTAATCACCCCAAAGGCCCCACCTTCTGAAACCATTGCGCTGTCGGTCTGGGATTTCATTATATACACACAAAGTTTCAGCTCATTCAATTTCTACCTCTCCCTTCTTCCCTTTTCTTGTTGGTTTGTTTCATTTTGATATCTCTTCAACCCTGACTCATTTTTCAGTGTGTCTGATGACTCCTTCGTCGCTCCATATTTAAAAATAGAATGCTAAAACTCAAATTAGAAATGGAAACAAGTCAAAGGGAAAATGCTAAAGCAGAGGAAATATTTGCTACATGTAACAATGTTTATATACCTAAAAGGCACAAACTGGTCAGGAAGATAAATATCATAATAAAGAAAAAATGTCAGAAAACCAATTTACAAAATATAAGCATCTAACAGCATTTCCAGATGCTGAACCAGTAACCAAATATAAATGCACAAAACAATAAGATGCTGTATCTAATATCAAGCTAGAATGTGGCTGTTCTTCTTGCTTTTAACAATAATTCTAAGCATTGGCAAGGACAGAGAAAGGCTTCTCTCATAGGTTACTGATAGATAGGACTAGAAATTGATGCTTATTTTCCAAAGAATAAATCGCCTACATGCGTTAATGCTTTGTAAAGGCTGTACACTTGGAGTCAGCAATTTTAAAGAAATAGTTAAATTTTCTAAGGTCTGTCTTTGTTCTGGAGTTGTTTATTCCCAGACAAATTGGATGGAATATCATGCTCACCATAAAGCGCTAACAGAGAAAATCGTGGTTACACCCTTATAAGGTGTACTATCAACCATAAGAAATGATGTCATTTAAACACTGACAGGGAAAGGTGTTATGATCCATTGTTAAAAATAACATAAAAAAGAAGGATGCTTTCAAAATAGACATCCATTTAGAATAATATCTGTGATATACAGAGAAATGGGACAAGGGCAGATGATGTCTATCAACCACGGTAGCTTACAGAAGATGGACATACAGTGATTTAGTGTCTGTATTTTTCACATATTTTATAGCACTGGACACAATTTTAAGAATATTAAAAAAGGGGATGAGTGGGAATGATTTAAGATTTTGGGACATGTGCTTGTTGTGGTTGTCCTGCTCATCCTTTGGTAAGATTTCCCAGACTCTGATTGGATTCTGTCATGCCGCAAGAACCCACGGGACAGTGTTTATCAGTTTTCTTCATATGCTGGGCCGTTCTCCAGTTTTAATTAATCCTTCCTTCCTTTAGCCTCGGAATACCCACTGACTCCAATGCCTGTGTCGTTTCAGGGTTCTGCAGTCTCTGTTGACTTATTGCTTGTCACTGTCTCCCCAACAGCCTCTCTGGACCCTGATGAATTAATTCCCACTCATCCTTCCATTTCGGGACGCCGATTTTGTCCACATTTCTTGCTAGTGAAGTCGCTGTTCCTGTTCTCATCTCCTTATTGATTTACATCTCCTTTTCTCCCCTCATTTTCAGAAAATTTCAGGAGGAAGGGACATAAATATTTACACTGAATGCGATACATTTAACAGGAAGTCCTGTGGCTATTTATACAGTTTTCTCTCTTCGTCAGTATCACTCGGCACAGATGTCTCATCGAGGGGCTTTGAGAATTTGCAGAAGTTCACTTGGTGAAGAAGAGGAGCACGGCATGGCTTGTGTTCACCTGACCTAGCCAGGAGCTGGGGCCCAAGGCTGCCCCCTCTCCCCTGCTTAGCCTCCCTGTGCAGGAGGCTGGGAAAAGAGCAAGCAGCAAGCACAATGTGCCTGTTTCTCGATAACAGAATGCTGTGCCTGCATAGGAAGGAAACGGCAGCTGTTCAGCGCAGATGGCAAAGAGCTGACTGCATCTCGCAGGATTCAATGAATATCTCGAGTGACGAGGCACGTGGAAAGAGAGAGATGTGTAAACCAGTTCCTGCTTCCACGCAGGCAAAAAAAAAATCACTAGATAATTAACATTTATTTAGATGGTTTTTAAAATGAAAATGTCTCCCAAACCACTTCCCAAAAGCCGATTCCTTGAATACTGTGTCCCCAAATGCTCCAGGGTTTGCCTCCGATGAATTAGATTTTTCAGGATTGGTTTTGTACCATCTGTTCCAATGTCTTTCCTGCCACAGAAGGCAATAATAAGGTCAGAGGCCTGCGTGTGCGCGTGTGTGTGTGTTTGTGTGTTAACACGTGTGGGTGTGTTATTTACCATTCTGTACATGTTCATTTTGCCTCCAGATCTTCAAAATCAGAAGTTTAATAGTGGGGACAATGATAGTGTTTTAATAAATTTCTATATTTCTGAGGTACTTAGATCTCCCCCTTCCAGAATGCATAGTAGAAAGTCCATATTTATTAGCTTATTCATGAACTAACTTACCAAAAAGGGATGTATTGTGGGGTGTCTACGCCCCAATAACACCAAAAATTTCTCTGGACTTATGTGACAAAAACTGAAGAAAGTTGACTATGAATTTCCAGATACAAAGCGGCTTAGACCATGATTCCACTTATCGGAGGAACTCGTAGCGAGCAAACTCACAGGGGTGGAAGCAGAGTGGTAGTGGCTAGAACTGAAGAAGGAGGAAGGGAACAGAGATCTCTTTCCTTCGTATTTAAGGGATTCTGTTTGGGAAGATAGAAAGATTCTGTTTGTTTCAGTTTGGGAAGATAGAAAGTTCTGGAAACAGACCATGGTAACTGCTTAATGCTACAAAACTGGTCACCTGTAAATAAATGATGGGACAGAGGGGATGGCTCAGTCAGTTGGCCGAGTTGGTGGCTCGAGGAAAGGCTCAACTTTGCCTTGGAAGAAGAAAACTCTGGGTTTAATTCTCAGACTCCCTGTAAAAATGCCAAGCATGATGATACAAGCTTGTATTCCCACTGCTGAGGAGGCAGAGGCAGGAGGATTCCTGGGGCTCACTGGCCAGCCAGCCTAGCTGACTCGGTGAGTTTGCTACAACATGTGAGAGGCTGTGTTTCAAAGGAGGTGGGCAGCATTCCTGAGGGCACCTGAAGCTGTCCTCACCGTCTAAATACTCACACATGTATGTGAACCTGAACATACATGAGCACACACAGATATACACATAACTATGCAAGCATTGACACAAAATAAATATAAATGTTATGTTCAATTTTTTTTTTTTTTTTGGTTTTTCGAAACAGGGTTTCTCTGTGGCTTTGGAGCCTGCGCTGGAACTAGCTCTTGTAGACCAGGCTGGTCTCGAACTCACAAAGATCTGCCTGCCTCTGCCTCCCGAGTGCTGGGATTAAAGGCGTGCGCCACTACCACCCGGCCCGGCTTTATGTTCAATTTTTTAAAAATATTTTGGCTGTATTTTTTTTTTAAAAAGAAATTCTCAGAACCTTTTCAAAGTTGTCTCAGGAAGCTTCCTAATGCCGGGAATATCTGGAACCCTAAGACAGTTGCCTTGTTTCCCCGGAAGAGTCAGTCACATATGCTTGGGTTATGGATTTGATTTGCTCCAGGGTCTGTGAAGCCAGCTGTATCGGAGAGCAACAAAATGAAAACTTACTTTGTATGCATTTCCTAAAGACTGCTAATGTCACACTGTTCCTTCAGTATTGTGTGGGGGATGACATTAAATGACATACTTAGGCTTTGAGAAACTGCTCCATGCTTGGGTTTTCCAAGAGGTTCCCTCTGTGTCCCTGTTGGCTTGGAAGCCGAGGAGTGTCTGTTGGGTAAAGGCAGCAGAACTTCCGCTATTGGGTCCTGCTGGTGGAGAAGCTCTTGTTTCTGTGACCCTTTGTTCTCCAAGTCTCCAGAATATTGCCCACTTTCCATCGCATATTATCCATGGACAATCTGGGAGCAGTGCGACCCCCTACTTAAGTTGAGGACATGCATTGTGTCATGGCCTATAACGTTCATAGCTTACAAGAGTCAACAAAAGAGCCTGCATGGTGTCCTGAGGGACGGGAATTTCCCTAGCTTGGTTTTGAGGCATCACTCACAGAACAGTGAGGCCACAGCAAGCTGCCCACTAAACAGTGTGCCACATGGATCATGTGCCCAGTCCAACCTAAAGGAAAGTGCTTATCCTGGACCAGAGGAAGAGTAGGAACATAACCGCATCAGGAGCTTCGAAATGAGAAGCTCCCAGAGGCCCACAGCTGGTTTTGGTAGGGTGCCATGGTGACCGATAGGGAAGACATGATTCCTGAAATTTCTGGTCAAGATCAAACAATAGGGAACAAGTAAGTTACAGAGGCCATATCCACACAAACCACGTGACCACAGAGGGTACAGGGGAACCCCTGTTCTTCTGGTTAAGCGGTCACCATCTCCACACGGCCCCACACGCCAGCCAAAGAGCAAGTTCAAGTCGTTAATTACGCTTCTATTCTTCCTCCTGCTCTCCAGTGATGCAGAGAAATAGCCCAGGAGAGATCGTGTGGTAGGAAAGCAAACGCCAGAACTTCTCACTTTCGGGATGATGCAAGTCTGCCATTCTCTCCCCGAGTCTCCTTTCTGACCACTCCTATTCACGATTTAGCGAACTGAAAGCCACTTCTGGCTTTCACATTGTCAAACCTCCTAACTGAACTTCCTTGCTGGCACCTCTGTGCCCCTCACTCAGCCAAACTTCCTACAGCACCGCTTTCTCTGCCCTCAGGACACTTCCCAGAGCTTCCATCCATTCTTCTAGCTTTCTGAGAACCTAGGCCTAGGCATCTCCTTCTACGGAGCGGGAGAAGGTACGGCGATTACGGAGGAGCAGGAAGTCAGCTCCCTAATGTTTGCTTGGGGACCAAGAATTAGCGATTTCAGAACTGACGCAGAAAGGCCTCTACGATCCCATACTTTCTAACCTTTAGTTTGAAGTCATTTTGGGAAATAGAGAAAGGAGAAAAAAATAGGAGGAATATCTAATTTTGTGAATCTCATTTTCAAATTCAAATCTCCAATGTTCCCTGAGGCGGTGGATTGCACAGACAACCCAGCGATGAAAACTTAATAAAAGGCCCAGAAAGATCATAGATCATGCTGGCCCATCAGCTGTCACAGGTAAGGGAACAATAATGATATTATTCTAATATTTGGGACATGTAAGGTCGTGTTTCATCCTCCGCAGTGACAGCTACCTTGCTTCAAGCTTTATCATGGTCTCCCCAGAGCCGTCTCCAGTTCCAGGTCATTTCTGTCACCACCTTTCTTTTGACTCTGCCCAAAAATGTTTAAGCACAGTGTTGATGTACACTGGTGTCTTCATGCCCTGACTCTAGTCCCTTCCCCTCTCAGCCTCTTCCCTTTTCTGCTCTGCTACCACCTATCTTTTCAGAGCACAAGTAGGGCCACCTACATGCCACCCTTAAGACAATCTCTGGTTTCCGACCGCTGCAAGACCAAAGGGTCTTGCCTTTCAAATGAAAAACCAAGACTTTTAAAACTTGGTCTCACATGGCAGCAGCCTCGCTTCCCGGCATTGTGGTCCTACTCCGTTCAGTGGCACAGACCCTCCGCCCACCAGGGTCTCTATGGGTGTAATCCCAGAGTCCATTACCTGCGCATGCTTTCCTGGGATACTTTCTGTTTCTTCATAGACAAGGATGCTCCACAGCCATCTCTGGGAAGCTTTCCTAAACTCCTATTATGGGAACCTCTACTGTCTGGTGATAGCGCCTCATGTTAGAATGCATACCGGATCTACCCCTGCCCTCCTGATATGCTTAAGGCATCCCATACTGGGAACCCTTGTCTGGGCGTGTCCTTCCCCTTTCCCATGCCAGATGTCACATGCTCAGCTCAGGATAACCAGAGGAGAAAGAATCAAAAGCAATCCTTCAAGAGGAGTGGGTTTGCTGGCTAACATCTTCCCCCAGCAAAGGCTGCACTGGGCTCATGACTGCACTCTCACTCAAGGTCTATTCCCTTTTGACTCCCTGCTCCTGGTCCAGACCACTCTGGGAGACTGGCCTGTGGCTTTTGTCCCAGAAGCCCAATTCCTCATTGTTTCAAGAAGGGAAGTTGACTCATAAATGAAAAAAAGTATTGTCAACTGTCATCTACTGTGGTCTTTCTGTCCTCTGGCTGGGTGCAGTGACCTCCCTAAAGAGGCTGGACACCCCTTCACCTTGTCCCAGTGATCAACTCAGAGATGTTGGGATCAGCAAGTGTAACCACAGCCTCAACTCCACATCCTGAGAGAGACAGAGAACTACAGTTCTGTCTTCTTCCACTCTGCTGGGAGCGTTAATTAGTGCAATTCTCTGGGAAGCAATTTAGGAAAATGTATCTAAAGTCTTCCCACCATTTCCTCCTTTGGCTCAGCATTTCACTTAAGTGAGAAGGAGAAAAGAGATGTATATGAATGCTGTATGTATGCTCATCTCAGAGTTATCTATAGAAGACAAATATTGAGTCAATTCCATTATGAAGTATATTATCATTAGAAATCAGGTCTTAGAAAGACATTCGATGACATTTCTAAAATGGCCACACTACCTTGTTGATTAAAACCAAACAACACCACCTACCAGGTTTTTTATCCTTACAAAAACAGCTGGAGACTATGCCTTCTTGAGCCTGGGTGGTCTTAGTTCAAAGCAGGCACAATCAGTTCCAGTTCCAATTAGAGTTTAGAGATGCCAGTTATTCTCAGCTCCTCCCTTGCTTCTTCTCGCCTTTCTGCCTCTATGTGGGACCCCGCGATTCCACAAGGGTGTTTGCTGGAGGAGTCGCCCTTCTGCTGGCTCTACAAAGCATGCTGTCACCTACTGCTGCCACTAAGAGGTTCCTAAGAGATGGATCGTGGACTTGCTCCCACCCTGACTCAGGTCTACCTCTCTGCTTTCAGACACTACCAGGCTATTGGCTCGCCAGATCTTACAGCTGTACCTGATACACTGATACACTCTGACCCTTCTTTGCCTTCCGGAATCAAAGGAGCCTTCATTCTCCACTCAGGACCACAAGGTGCACCTGACTTCTGAAGTCTGCTTCTAAACCTGACCTCCAAAATGCTTCTTGGAAGCAGAAAGAAGCAGAGACTATAACAGAAGAGAATAAATATAGTCCTTAGGCCCATCCAGGGAATTTCCACCCAGCATCCTGGGTACAGATCCTTGGTGGCTCCTTCGCGAGTCTTTGGTGCCTGATCCCACCAGGTCCTTTCCCAGAGCTTTTTGCTGCATGAGAAAAGAAGGGTGAATGTGGTGGTGGCGTGCACAGGATTCTGAAGATCCTAACCTCATCCATGTCCATTATTCCCTTAGGAAAAAGGCCTGCGTCGTGAAGTCCAGATGTCCTGACACAGCCTGCTCTTTGAAGGAAAGAGTCAGGCTTGTGGAGAACAATCAGCAATCCTAGAACTCAGGACAGGCAAGAAAGAAGCTAGTTCAATGTTAACAGGATTTATAGAGAGACTGAGAAAAGACAAAAACAGGCATTTAGCTTGGAACTCTTGAAGGAGATCAGTGTCACGCGACAAGCTACGGTCTCTGTATTTTTCGAAGCAGACAGTTTGTAAGTTGTATGGCTTTATGATCCAGGGTTAGCAAGTGGCACCACTGTTTCATTGGTTCAGCACTAGGGAGTTATTTTGGCCTTTTGTGCATCACACACTGTAATAGTATGTCCTTTATCACGACTGTATTAGGGGGCCTCCTCCCATGGAGAAAGCCTGCTTAACACATGTTTCTCAGACTTTATCAGACTTAGATACCACTCTGTACCCACTGCCTTCAACATCTCAGAAACCTCGTGGATCATTTTCTTTGTTGGTAACATACCAGCTACTGCTCCAGTGGCCTACACAAGCAACATATTTGTGTCTTAAGACAAAGTCAAAGATTGGTTACACAACAGCAGCTCTTGTGATCCCAATACATCTTCCTGCTCATCATGCCCCGAAGGTAGTGCTTACAATATAATCATGGTGCCATCAAACCCTCCCATCATAGATGACTTCAGGCATTGTCAGAGCTGTCCATCCAGATGCATCTTACAAGACCCTTACTAACATCAGCTTCAGGGTAGAGGCAGAGGCAATGGACCAAAAAATATTTGTAAAGAATATTCTGGACATTTAGACGGGGAAAAATGTTCAGAGAAAAACCTCACAGGTGGTCAGATGCTAGAGCTGTAAATATACTGAGAAATGTCCCCATGAGAAGAGGCACCCAAGGGTGGAGGGGAGGGAAGTTAAATGTGGTTCTTATCATTGTAGAAGTGATCACCAGCATCTATGCCCTCAGGTTACCACCACGTAGGGATCTTTATAGGTCGAGGGTGTTCTCCAAGCAGAGTTACGATGATTCATCCTTGGGAGCATTACTTGTTCAACAGCAGAGTTACAGGAATTGATCAGGGGGCTGAGGATGTGGCTTTGGTGGTAAAGTACTTGCCTATCTTGTGTGGAACTCTGGGTTTGATCTCCAGCATTGCACAAGCAAGGTGTGGTGGTGCACACCTGGAATTGTTGTAGCACTTGGGGGATGGAAGGAGGAGGACCAGAAGTTCTAGGTCATCCTTGGCTACATTCTAAGTTCAAGACAAGCCTGGGATACAGAAAAACGAATCTGGCAGCCTACTGTGAAGACAACTTTCAACATTTAAAGCAACCCTTTCCTACATTTTCCTAAAAAAAACCCAGTGGGATCCCCTCTTATGTGTGTAAATCCACTTGCAAAATCACAGCATGCCTTTAAATCGTATTGTACCCCTTTCATGTCCTGATGTCAAATTCTGGGAAGCCGTGCCATGTTGTATCTTGATCCTGCTGGCAGAGCGCCTCTGCTGGAGGAAGTAACAGGGTTCCCTTTGAGTCCTCCGCTCTGAATGAATCATCTATGAGCCATGGGTTCTTCAAACTTCTGCTTCAATGATTTCCCTTTCTAAGGACTTACTAAGTTCTCACTGTAAGCTAAACGGTTCAATATGCCATTGCTATGAATTACAAGCTTCTCAGACTCAAGCAACTTCAGAAGATGCATTAAAAGCAATAAGCAACCCGATCCAAATCTAACTCACAGTTCTATGCACAGAAAAGTCGAAGAGTGCTTTACAAACTATTAGAGTCTCCTTTGGAGACGCTGGTGGTGTTACGGTGTGGTTAGTCTCTGGATTAACTGATTTTTCTTATGACTGTTCCCAAAACCCTGACAGAAGCAAGGCAGGGAAGCAAGAATTTGGTTTTGCTTAGACTTTTATGGCAAGGCCGGCATGGAGACATTCCAGGTGGTGGCTGCAGCCTCGGTCTATGGGGTCAGGAGTATGAGGTAACATGTTCCATCTAGATAGATCAGGAAGCAGGTTGAACTTAGATTAGAATCAGGGTTGTGTGGAACACATAGGACCTTCCCTTTCTGCTCTGTGTCTATGAAGGAGGTCCCATGTCCTAAAAAGCTTCCACAACTTCTCCAAACATCAGCAGCTGAGGGCCAACTCTCCTATCTAATGAGTGTTTCAAAAATGCAGCCTAGAGCATTATGGGTAGGACCCTGCCTCAGTCCACACTTCCTCTTACAAACTGTGTTTTTCCAATTGGTGCTTGAAAAGAAAAAAATCACAATGCTCACCCACTGGCCACTGCACTCCAAAAATGAAGATCTACTGAGCTTAAAAGTCTGGCCCTCCGTGGAAGTTACCTAAAACTCTCACCCCTAGGAGGAGATGGAATTGAATTGGATCTGTGCAATATTGCACAGACAAACCTTCAGTGGAATTGAAGCCCAAAGTCTATCTTCACAGATGAGATTTCCTTTTCTGAGTATAGTAGAGCTTGGAGAGGTCGGGAAGCTGGGGAGACAACTGACCCTTGTAAGGGGTCAAATCCAAGGCTGATTTACTTCCCCCATTTGAGGCGGTGACTTAAAATTGAGTTTGTGTTTTCCATCTCCAGGGACTTGTTTGTCTCTCACGTAGTAAAGTTGCCTGGTAATGAGCTCACGGTTAAAAGCTAGTTTGAAATAGAATTTTTATAGAGTCAATTTTTTGGTTGCTTAGAGTTAATTGCTTTGTACCTAAATTTAGTCCCACAGGGAGCAATTTTGTTCTCCCCCAGCAAACTTTATCTTACATGGGGCTGATTTATAATCTTATTACATGTGTCTAGGTGTCTATCAGTAAATACCATAGAGTACTGCGTTTCTAAAGGTCACTGTGTGGTTTTACCATTCTCCACAGATTTTACTTTGGGCAAAGCTGTGAATTGTTTTCCTGATGCCAAGCCAGTCATTGTATCAAATGAAAGTTAGGAAAAGATGAGGAAATCTGGATTACCTTTGCTCATCTCCTCCATCACAGTTGCTAGGCAACTTGCAGGCGTTACACCGTCCTAAGGATGTGAATGAAATACTGCACTGCGCATAGAAGAGGAACAGGGCTGCAGTAACCAGAGGGAGACTGCATATTTCCATTAGCAAGGCCAAAGCAGTCATTCTTACAGTTCAGTCCCTGGACCAGAAACATCAGATGAACCTGAAAATGTAAAGAAATAAAGAATTCAATGCAAACAATCAAATAAATGAATAAATAGACATATATCAAAAGCTCAGATAGTCTAATCAATAAATGGACAAATAAACAGAAGATATATTTCTCAGAAATAAGTACAAATGACTAATCAACACACACACACACACACACACACACACACACACACACACACACACACACTGAACACCTTCAATCTTCCGGGAGCTGCATATCAAAACTACATTGAATTCTATTTCACCCTCTGAATGGCCACCAAGGAAACAGGAAACAACAAATACTATTGACAATTGCCAAGTTATGGAATCTGCCTACATGCCTGAGAACTGATGAATGGGCCAACAAAATGTATGTATCCAAGGTGGAATTCTATGAAGAGGAATACATCAGGCAATTGCAGGATGTCAGTGGTGGTCATCATAGAAAGCAGACCACATCAGAGTCTCAAAGACAAGCACTCGTGTGTATAATCTAGAAATACAAAGACGTGAAGGTAGAAAGGGGCACTATTGTGGAGCAGTAAGAGGAGGAGAAGGAGGTGCCGAAGGCAGGGGATAATGAAGATAATGGCAGTTAACTACATGTGCACATGAAAATATCAAGATGAAGCCCATCATTTTATGGTGTAGGAGGGTTCTGTATTTGGGTTACTCTCATTGCTTGAATCTGCCTGGCCTATAGGAGAGGACATAGCCCTTAGGTGGGCGGAGTAGACAGAACAGAGTTCGGGGAAGAAAGGAAGTGTGCCAGAGCTGCCATGATCCTCTGGC
>JAQHUG010000006.1:8130285-8172005 GCA_028555095.1 Dicrostonyx torquatus | reverse complement strand
CCATCAATCAGTATTTTTGAAAGAGGTGTAAATTTGGGGACCACACTCTTCATCTTTCAGGACAGTAACAGCTCTCTAAGTTACCAGATGAGCTTGGAACTGTGAGAACTGGACCCTGGAATAATGAGCTTATATTTTGCTGATAAAGAATTCTGATAGGAGTGTGGCGGGCTATCAGAGAACTTGTACATTAGTTTCTTTTCTGTTGCTGTGATAAACACCATGACCAAAAGCAACTTATAGAAGAAAGAGTTAGCTTTGGCTATGATTCTAGAAAGCCAGGTGTCCACAGTGGCAGAAGAAGCACGGCAGCAGGCAGTGGAGCAGGGAGCAGAGAGCACATTTACACTGCATACCCAGGAAGCAGAAACAGAAAACCGGCAGTGGCGTGAGCCCACTCCTCAGATGTGCTCCCTCTAGCCAGGCTGCACTTCGGAAAGGTCTTACAACCTCTTAAAACAGTGTCACCGACTGAGGACCAAGTGTTCAAACACTCAAGCCTATGGGAGACAGTTCTCATTCAAACCTCCGCAACCCCCAAGTATAAGGCTTCACCTGAGATGTGGACCCAGAGGTGAACAATGGGAAATTGTCTGTTCATAGGACGCACAAAGTCTGCAATCACAGTGTCCCATTTCAAGTGGAAATCTAAGGCAAGATAAGTCAGAAGCCAGAAGCTACTGTCAACAGTGATAGGGACGTAGCTCCCCACCACACTGGTGGGCAGTTGCTGATGGGTTCTGCTCAGATACCTCTAACCGAGACAAACCAGGTTGTCACTTTTACAAGTAAATTGTATAGTGAGACAAGCAGAAGCAAAGAGGGATGGTGAGATAGCTCAGCAGGAAAAAGTGCCTGCCATGCAAACCTGACAACCACATTCACTACCAGAACCCCTGTGGAAGGAGTGACTGTTGTCCTCTGACAGCACACGCATGCTGTGACATGCACATACATACACACACACAACGTGCACACACACTCAGCTGCACATGCAATGATAAATAAATTGAGAGAGAAGAGAGAGAAAGAAAGTGAGAGAGACAGAGAGAGAGAGAAACAGAGAGAAGGGGGAGACAAGTAAGGATTTCTCAAGTGTGTGTGTGTGTGTGTGTGTGTGTGTGTGCAAAATGGATAAGAACAATCTTGTGGGTATAAGATGAGAGCCTGCTTGTTGGGGTTTCTGTCCTTCCCAGTTCCCACAGTCTTTAGGTCCCAAAGAAAATCATACAGAGAGTCTATATTATATGTAAACTGATTGGCCCATTAGCTCAGGCTTCTTATTAATTCTTGTAACTTATATTAACCCATTATTTTAGTATATGTTAGCCACATGGCTTGGTACCTTTTTTAGTGGGGCAGGTCACATCTTGTTTTTTTCCATGGTCTGGGCAGGACAGAAACCCCAACAAGCAGGCCCTCATGTTATAGAATGGCGCCCCATGTTGAGTGCCAGATAATGCACGAAATAATCCCACACCAGTTTGGAATTATTATTGATAAAAGGGTTATTTATTTGAGGGGAAAGAACTTACAGAATGCCGTCCTAGATGTGGGTTTCTAAATTACACCTCTAAAGAATGCCACCCCCACCTCTTTAACATTGTTCAAAGACTGTGGTGGCTTGAATGAGAAATGTCCGCCACGGGCTCTTGTATTTGAACATTTAGTCTTTAATCTGTGGTACTGTGGAATAGACAGTACCTTGTGGGAGGCAATATGTCATTATGGGTAGGCTTTGAGTGTTCATCATCTCTCACCTGCTTCCAGTTTGCTCTCTGTGTCCAATTTGATCCCTCAGCGTCCTGTTCCTGCCACCATGCCTGCCTGTTGCCATGCATCTTCTCCAGGACCAGCTCATTTTGCCTGGAACTATAAGTCAAGATAAACTCATCCATCAGTTGCTTTGGGGTATGGCGTTCCATCAAGGCAACAGAAAAGTAACTCATACAGAGATAGAGTTTACAGCAAGATTAAAAGTCCAGCAAGCTAAGCCATAAGGTGGCCTGGGGGACATTATTTAGATTCAGGGAAGAGAAGCCAGTGCAGGAAACTCAAGGTTACACTTAATTTTGGTCTTAAATAAGCACAGGTTTGTTTGCTGTCCTTGACAAGATGTCTCTTGAAAACATGTGCTGTCGCGAAGGCAGTTTGAGTTATATCAGTGGTGCCTGGGGTTTTCTGACTCCGCGGCAGGACAGGCAAGGCGAGCTTCCGTTCTCAGGCTTTCTCTCATGTTACCCCATCGCTTTTCCTGCCTATCTACCCTACCTCAGTGTGGTGTGAGGTAGCAGACAAAAACCACAGCATCAGGAAGCGCACCACACTCTGCTGGATCTTACCGACACCCCTAGTGACACATTAAAGTTCTTGGAGATGTCTACCCTGGAAGATACAGCAACCAGCTCAGGGAAGATGGAGACAATAGAGAAGGGCCTTTTCATCCATCTAATTCCACTTGTGTGACAATGGACCCAGCTAGTGGAAGTGAGCTCACAGTGTATAAATAGGTAAGCTTCTGGGTGACACAGAAGGGGACAAAGGGACCTTTCAGGAAAACGTGATGACTACCTTCGACACCGTTTCCATCAATGAATGGAGTGTTAACAAAGCACCTACTATCTCTCAATGGATCTTATTACAGCAATGGCAATGGGGAGCTGCTTGACAAAGGAAGCCATGCCAAGAAGACCACATCACTTTCCAGGACCCAGAGTACACAAAGATGACAAAGTGTAGCTGTGGGGACTTGGGACATGTCCATTTCCAGGGTCCTTGGTTATCACTATGAATTTCAATAACCAGAGTGGGATCCAAAAGTGACCTAAAACTTGTGTAATGATGAAACATTTAACTGAATTGGATCATGGTTTGGCCTCTGGCCCAGATTATCAGTCATAGGAGTTATTGGAGAGGATCAGCTGCCCTAGAAAAACAGTTTTCAAATGGATCCAGGGCTTGAATCTTCCTGGAGTGCTTGTTTGCACAGATCATTGAAGTGGGCACCCATAGTTTCCAGTTCATGGGTTGTGGGTGGGCCTGAGCCTGGCACTGCTAGACACTCAGAGGTGGAACTCATTTTGTTAGTCTTGGGAGCCTGATTGGAAAATTTCTGGACAAGAAAAGGCACTGGGGAACAGTGGCAAATTTTGAGGATTAAACCCGAGGAAGACCCTCCATGACATATACCCAAAGCTGACTCCCCCGTCACAGGGCTTTTACATTAAAGAATGAGAAGTGTCATGCAAGGGCTGAGGTGAGCACAGTCAGTAAAACACTTGCCATGGCAAATGTGAGACTCTGATTTAACCCCCGAAACCCACATAAAGTCCAGTGAGGTGGTTCAAACTTACAGGCCTAGTGCAGAAAGCCAGGTAGATCCATGGGTCTTACTGGCCAGCCTAGCCAAATTGGTGAATCCCAGGCCATTGGCAGACCTTATCTCAAAAGCAAGGTGGGTGGTGCCTGCTTGATGAAAGAAACCAGAAGCTAACATCTGGCTTCAATAAGCCTGTACACATATGTGCAAAAGTATGTGCACATGTGCATATGTGTGTGTGTGTGTGCGCGCGCGCGCAATTTTCAGGAAAGCTTTTGACAGTTGTACAAGATTTACCACTGGCAGAGTAAAAGGAAGTCTGACCTCCTTTCATCTACATAGATGGAGACTGCTCGTTCATTTCCCGGCCCAGACCCAAATAATTGCATAAAACTATATTAATTACAACACTTAGGCATATTCCTGGCTAGCTCTTACATCTTAAATTAACCCATTTCTATTCATCTGTGTATTCCCATGAGGCTGTGGCTTACTGGTAAAGGTTCTGGGCATTTTTCTCCTTCGGCAGCTAAATGGTGTCTCCCTGACTCCACCTATTCTCTCTCTACATCTCTGTTAGGATTTCCCGCTTGGCTCCACTCTGCCCTGACGCAGGCCAAAGCAGCTTCTTTATTAACCAATGCTAATGAAAACATATTCACAGCATCCAGAGGGGAATCCCACATCATTAGATATGATATAGAGAAGAATACTGGTGCCCCTCAGGCTGGGCTGCCTATCCCGTGCATTGAAGCAGGCAGTTTTCAGCAGCCTGCTGCTGCTGACACCGCTGCACTCGCAGCTGCTGCTCTCCTCCTGACAACGCAACGAGCTCGCCCATCAGTGCTTCTTGCAGCTCAATAAGTGCCCAGTGCGCGTTGGCATGACATCTGCCCTTAGTATACCCCATTTTACCAAGAATCAAAACAATGACTCTGAACAAATTGTCTCTGACACTATGTGCTCTGCCTGCTGTATTCCTGCCTTGGGAACTCAGAAATGTAGGCTGTTTATTTCCAAGAGGCTGAACCAAACACCTGTCCACTGCTGAGGCTATTTCCAGTGCTCTTGAGGGTGGTCTCTAAGAAAGTATGACCAGCACCCTCAAGTTTTCTTTCTTCTTCTTTTTTTAATTTTATGAGAAAGGGTCTCTCTATGTAGCCCTAACTGCCCCGGAATTCAATATCTAGACCAGGCCTGCCTCGAACTCACAGAGATATATCTGCCTGCCTGTGCCTCCAGAGATATGGGACTAAAGTCTTAGACCACCACACCCACACTGGCTTTTCTGCAGCTCACTATTTACTAATAGATGCTGATGTGACTTTATAAGAGTGTCTTGTCCCCAGAAACCCCAGCAGATTTCAGTATTGGTGTGGCCATATGATGCAGCAGCAGATTGTACCCGAATGCTGGAGGAAGTGCACACACAGACAGTCCTGAGAACAGAGAAAGCCCTTAGCTTATCAGGTGTTTATAGAACTTGATCTTCTCTGCCTGTGTGTCACCATGTCACTCAGCTCTGAGTCAGTCACTCTCAGGAGTCTCCTGACAGTGAGCCATAGGACAACATTCATTTGTTCAGGGAGAGGATGGGAGGGACTGAGCAGCAGGAGTGGCTTTTTCACCTCAGCCTCTCTCATGGGAATTTTCTTGGCTTTATTTTGCTAAATATGACTCAAGAGGAGGACAAAAGGCCACTAGTTCAAAGCACAGGAGGTGAGATTGTTTCTATTGTTGTGGCATTTGCCCCAGCTAAATCATGTCCCTAGCTCATGGAGGAGGATGCTTATACCAACACCTCCATCACTGTGGAATACAGCTCTGGTGGGGACTCCCTGGGCCTCATTTCATTCCACATCTTTCCCATCCTGCGCAATGACTTCTATGTTGGGCGCACTAATGAAGGGCTTGACAACCGTGGTCATATCTATCGGTCAGGGGTAAACTCGAGGTCCCTCACTACTCATGCATGCTCTTCCATCTCCTTGATTCCCTGAAACCAGCCTTTTTTTTTTTTTTTAACAAAATGGACTCCCTGTGCACATTCCTGTGGTCCAACCCACTGCCGAGACCATCCCAGAGCAGGCAAACTTAGTTTCCTCAAGTTCCTTGACCTGGAGTGAGGTATCTCAGACATCCTTATGGGTAAGACTTCACTGTCTGAATTCTCCAGCCTACCCACTAGAGGAGAACGAGCAGCTGATACAGTTAGAAATAAGTATGTTTTATCACACAAAACCCATAAGCAAGGGATGGGAGCAGAGAAAAATAAATAGCTCAATAAAAACAATTTTAAAAAAAAAGCATAAGCAAGGTGTGTGCAGCCTTTGTCTCCAAGTCTCCTCAGCCCCATTCCCCTGGAGTCAGGGCTTCTTAGGCTTGTGACATGGGTCCAATGTGCAGGAAGGAGACTGGTTTGGCAATGAATGTTTCTGCCAGGGTGGGGTCAGATGTTAGGGAAAGCTCAAGAATGAGAAGTTAAACCTTCACACACTCCTTCACATAGACACTTGGCACCAAGCTCTCCTGGCAGAAGCCACGCCAGAAGATGAGCAGGGTCCATGGGAATTGGAGGTAAGTAATTCTTGGAAGTCAGGGCAGGCAGCCAGCCCCTGCTAGGTTTGCCCACAGGATTCTGGGCCCAGCATTGAGATCTTCTCCTGACACTACCTCCAAGAAGGAGACAGGTACACACCAGAGCAGGACAAGGATAAGTACAAAAATGAGAAAAAGCCAACATGCCGTTTCCCTGGGAAAAGGTTAAGAATAGGAATTCTGCATTTTAGTGCTCTCATTCTAGACCAGAGACCTGTAGGTCAGCCAAGGAGGGGCCCCTGGAAAGTTCTGGTGCTAGTAAAGGGGAAAGGTGATTGGGTTTACTCTGGTCAGCTGCCCAACATAGTTCAGAGAGTGACTTGATACTGGGGTGCTCTGTTGGGAGACGTTGGACCGGTTTCTGAATTCTGTATCTTAAGGTCATGCTGGTTTAGGTACGTAGCCCTGAAGTCATGGCAGGTGGCTGGGGTGAACTCATCCACTCTGTTGTAGATATGTGGGATCTAAAGAGGGTGAACCCGAGGTGGTCTGAAACTTCTTCAGAACACAATGATTGTGAGGGACTGGGGAGCATCAAGTCTGACCTTGGTACACAATCATCTTAATTTACATCACTGTTTGGTCCAAACAAACACATGAGCAGGGCTCATCCAAACCTGTAGACAGTCGCCCTGGCAGGGCACCAAGGGCAGCAGCTGGTGTCATTGCAATGGACACAGCTTCATGTTCCCTCCAAGATGCAGCTGGGGCTTCGGATTTCATTCTAGGAAGTTCTGTTGGGTAAGTTAAACTGGAGTCATCTTGCTTTCTTGGGAATCTGCTGTTCCTTTTGTTTGCCATTACTCAGGGCAAATCTGCAGCCTTTGTTATTCTCTATTACTCTGACGATGATAGGCAGGCAGACAGACAGACAGACAGATGGACAGAAGGACTGACAGACAGAAACATGCACACATATGCATATGCGCGCACACACACACATTTCTCACCATGTTGGGGACCTGGAGTCTCACCTTCTTACTTAAATTATTTTAGATTTTAATTATATTGTTATTGCTGTTGGTCTTTTCCCTCTTTGCCTTCAGTTGGGTAGAACAACAGATAAGTTTTTTTTTAATAAAAGAAATAAGCAAAAATCTCAGCCCATCTTGAGTTGCTTGGTGAACTCTTTTTCCATCATCTTTTGGTCTGTCCCCACACCTTCTGCTAAAAGTACTCTGTATAATGAAAAAGGCCATGTGTCAGAAGTGAGCTTACTAAATTTGTCGTGTGCTGTCACCAGTCTCTCACCTGACCATTTTGGGCAGCACCAACAATGACCTTTATTATGATCTTGTTGGACACTTCAACTGGAGGGAAACAGACACCACTGACCCTCAACTTGGAACAAGTTTCATCTAAGACTTTTTTGGTCTCATATTTTAAAATTTCCTTTACCTCTGGTGAGCCCTGCTACCAGCTTCTGCTCATCTTCTTTATAAATCCCTCAAAAGGAAGCAGATAATCAAAAGACTACCACCAAGGAAGAGGAAGCTGATAATCTTTGAATCTAGGAGATCCAAGGACATGAGCTCTTAACCCTTCAGGTAGAGTCCAGGAGTAACAGTTGTTCCATGGGCATGTGACCCCAACCCCAAACACCATTTTGCAATAGTTTATATGGTGGAATCTTGGCTTGAGAATCCTTCTGTTTCTTTCTGTGTACCAGCCTTTCTGCATGGCCAGATAATGCAGCTATGCAGCTGTTCTGTGAAAGCTACTAGCTACTTTCTGAGCAGGTGGCCAGCTCTGACTTTCTTGGCCACCAGGCTGTTTTTTTTTTTTTTTTTTTACCAACAGGACACAAGGCAATACTATTCACAATTAGCCGCCATCTTTCCTTGCAACGGAGTCTTTATCCCTTCCTCTGAATGTGGCTGCTACTCAGCAAATATGCACCAATTTGATTTCCAACTTCATTCTCAAACTTTGGAAATTTTAAAGGATGTCAATACAATAAAAGAAGAAGTGACAGTTGTCGCATAATTAATAAATACCCATAGACAAATATTGGTGCTCAACCTGAAGGTCAGAAAAGCAAAACAACCAGCCACTGGTGCCACCCAAGACTTCTCCCCGCTCTCGTCCTCACTGGTATCTTTTAATCATGTCCCCTGTCACAGTGAGTTGACCCTGGAGGCCATTGGGAATCTCCTGGGGACTTTGAGAACATCTAGACCCTTACCTGACAGACAGATGGGAATGCACATGGATGAGCTGCTGTCATGTGTTGGTTTACTAAGTGTTAGAGGTGATTTTATATAGAGTTAGGGTTGGGAACCACAGGTAATATGCAGGCAACTCATTTTAGTATTTAGCCAGCTATGCCCACTGCTGCTTATGAGTCTCATGGGTACATGACCTGCTACTTCTGTGATTGCCTCAGCTTCCCCAGTCAGTTTCTACTGAATGTTCCCCCATTTGATAATGTCATCTATACTGGTTGCTATTTGTTCTTTTACTTGAAAGCCTCAGTTGGGGAATGCTCTGCTCTGCCTCAGACTCTGTATTGGGAACTCCAGTCTAATGCCTTAAAAGGAGTGTTCACAGTTGATTTCTGATAGTTGTTTTGAGTACCTGATTTGGTGAAGTTTTGCTATCTATTTATCTTCTCTCTCTCTCTCTCTCTCTATCTCTTGCTATCTATCTATCTATATATCATCTATCATCATTATTAATAATTATTATTACCTATCTTTTGCTATCTGTCAATCTATTAATTATCTATCTTCATCATCATTATCTATTTATCTATCTATCTATCTATCTATCACTTGCGATCTATCTATCATCTATCTTCATCATCATCATCATCATTACTATTATCTACCTATCAATCAATCTATCTCTTGCTATCTATCTACCTACCTACCAGCCTACCTATCTACTGTCATCTGTTATCTGCTATTTCCCTTTACTTTGGCTTGTTATATGTTCAGTAAAGTCACTTATTCACAACTGAACGTACGGCCATTCTCTGGACCATACAGAACAATACCTAACCAATGTTAGGATCAAGGCTGAGAATGCTAGATGAGTATTTTGATACACATCTTTGAAAGCAGTAAATGTTTTGGTTTTTAAATTTTTGCATCTTTTTAATGTTCCAGACACTGGAGTTATGAAGGTGAGACCTATGGGACTAGAATCATTGGCTAACAGGTTGACTTTGATGAGAATCCTGTGTGTTTGTTGAGACACATGCAAGGCTAAGGCAGAGTCTGTAATGGGAGATACCCTTGGCAGGTCCATATGTTTGAACACTTGTTTCCCAGCTGATGGCAATGCTTTGGAAGACTGTGGAGCCTTCGAAGGTGAGGTCCACCTGAAGGAAGTTAGATAACTGGAAGAGAGTGCTGAGTCTTGAGGTTTATATCCCAGACCAGTTCAGAATTTCATAGTCTGTCTCTGTCTCTCTGTTTCTCCCTCTTCATCTCTCTCTGCTTCTCTCTGTCTCTGACTCTTGCTGTCTCTGTTTCTCCCACTGTCCCCCTTTCCTTCTCTCTCTCTCTCTCTCTCTCTCTCTCTCTCTCTCTCCCTACTACTGATTCACCAAACACCCTCAGGCACATGCCATCTTCCCTTTGCTGACATAATGGATTGTACCATCTGGCCAAGAGCCCATGTACACCCTTCCTTCAGTTACATCTTCTCAGGCATTTGGTGATGGCAATGGTAAAAATAAGTAATAGAGGTCTCCTATGGTTACTTGAAGAGGCTAGTAAAATATGAAAAATGAATCGTGGTTTTTGCAAAAATAGGGGTCTCTGAAGATGAGGAAGTACAAATATCCATGCTGTTAGACTCCACAGGCCCCCACGGTTCACAGGCTGCAGAGAGAAACTGAAACACTCCTCTCCTTTACAGCTCAAAGGGTTTGCCTGTACCTTTAAGACTATAGGAAGTAAAGGAGGCATATAAATGACAGTACATATGTCTGATATGGCATCAACATGAGAAAACTCAGATGCCCGTGGCTGGGTGTGTGCCTGACCCAGTCTGCATCTTCGGGCCCACTGCAGGCAACTCTTTGGCCCATTCTTTTGCTTTCAGCACTGCCTGGGACTATTTGGAAGTCACATGAGTCATGGCTTAGGTGCCGGCTGTCTCCTTCCCATAGCCTACATTTTTCCTTGGGTATTCGATCCTTCTACCCCAAAGCTCTTGGAATTCCTTGAATCTTGGTTTTTCGCCGTTTAGTAATGCCAACTACTGAGAATAGATTTTATAAACAAATCCGTAGGCTGGTATACTTTTTCTGATAAAGCATTTGTATCTTATCAAATAAATAAACAAATATCTCCTGAGTTCCTGATGCATTCCAGCATCTGCTACAGTGGGGAATTAGATGAGGAAGAAGACTGAAGGGCCGGGTCCCCGCACTTCCGCAGCTTCCTCCTCCTCTCATACAGGGATACTGATCTGTTGCTTCCTCATGGGCCTCCAAATGTCATTCTGAGAAGACCCCAGAACTGCTCAGCGGATTTTTCTTCTTTCCATAAACATCCAGTTTCTATTGTTTTCATCTTCTCTTTCTGGGAAACACAGCTGTTCCCTCACAAGGCCTTTGACTTAAAGACCAAGGCATGGGAAAGACTGGTTTGTAGTAAGCTTGTCTTATTCACAAATGGCCCCACTTAATCCCAAAGCACCTCCTGTAAGCATTGGACACGATATTAATCCACCCATAGTATTCAACCATATACAGTATCACACTCTGCTCATGATATTGCGCTTCTGTGTGCAATCTATTTGCCCGCAGGTGTTCATAGGTCCCTACTTAGCCAAGTTATACAAGGATTTGATGAAAAGATACAGACCTTGAATAGAGCCCAGCACAAAGCAAGCACCCCACACAAGCCCTCTCTTGCCAGCACATTCCCTTCAGAACAGACACTTGACCTACCGTTCTTCAGGATCCCTCCACTAGTTCCAGCCCACGCAGTTGCCACCATCCCACCCTCCACCCCAACTGTCCCTTATCCCTTCTTTCACAGCTGCCATCCATGACAGAATGGCAGCATTAAGAACTGACATAGAACTATTTTTAAAATCCATAGCGTTTAAAATTCAGGGTTTCTATTGCTTTTTTAGCCGTCACCAGCCGTCATCACGTCCTCAGCATCTTTAAGCATGGGAGTTCTGATGACAATGGCATCTTGGGCATGGGGCCAGTTGGAGCCTCCAGCCTCCACCTCGCTTCCTGTCCCTTAGGATTCTGTGCGATGGCACTGGGCACCACAAGATCTTGTTAGGCCTAGTTTGTCTGAACCGTGCTGTCACTGAAAATGTAATCAGCTCCAGAAATCAGGGAGCAGTGCCTCATTAATTCCAGCCCAGATGTGATGTCAGGAAGGCTGACAACGTTCAGGTACAATGCTCTAAACAGCTACTTAGGATGCCTGTCTGCATCTAAGGAGAGAGGAAAGAGATGCAGGAGCCTGTCTTTGAGATCCTAAAAGTAATTTATCACAACATAATGAGAGTCAGAGGGAACTTGATTTTGTAACATAAAACAATAGTGACATATAGCCCTTCAGAACGGGTAGAAAAAAAGCACATTAGAAGGGCTGCTTTGGGAACATTTATTCATAGAGTGCATTTAGAATAAATGTGCAATTACAGTTTAGAAGACAGTTTGGTCAACAAAGTGCTTGCCATGCAAGCATGAGGACCTGAGCTGGAGCTTCAGAGCCCACAGTATTCTGAGTAGTGGTGTGCTTGGGATACATGCAGTGCTGGGTGTAGAGACATGCCAATCTCTTGGGCTCTCTGGCCAGACAGTCTAGCCTACTTGGTGAGCCCCAGGCCAATGAGAAACCCCTGTCTCAAATAAAAAGGTAGATGGTGACTGAATAATCATACCTGAGGCAGATCATTGTTTTTATACTCACTCACACACATGCACACATATGAAAAGAGTGAGCGCAGATACTCAAACACATAGAAACATGTTACTATGGGAAGATAGGTAATTTCTCAGGCACTTTTGTCTCCATATGTCTCTTACTATTCTTTTTTTTCTCTTTTATCCTTTTTCTTTCTCTTTCTCTCAGGGGTGCATTCACCTTAGTGGATACAGTGGCATCCATCTCTTACTATGTAATGTTGTTTTGTAACATGAGGTCCTGCTTGTTGGGGTTTCTGTCCTGCCCAATTCCCACTGGGATTTCTGTCTTGCCCAGTTCCCACAGTCTTTAGGTCCCAAAGAAAATCACACAGAGGTCTCCAGAAGATTATAAACTCTTTGGCCCATTGGGTCAGGCTTCTTGTTAGCTCTTGTAGCTTATATTAACCCATTATTCTTATCTATGTTAGCCACATGGCTCAGTACCTTTTTCATCAGGGTAGGTCACATCCTGCTTCTTTGGTGGTCTGGGCAGGAGTGTGCAAAGAGCTTCCTTTTTTTCCCAGAATACTCCTGTTCTCATTGTCCCACCTCTATTTCCTGTCTGATTTTCCTGCCTATACTTTCTGCCTGGCTACTGGCCAATCAGCGTTTATTTAAGATATGATTGACAGAATACAGACAATTCTCCCACACCATTGTTTATTGAATGAAAAAAATAAAACAGATCCACAGACAAGCCAGGTCAGTGATGAACTTCTTATGCCTGCCTCCACTCCCATTTTTCTTTTCAACTAAATATTTCACTTGCACAGGGTCCAATCCTAGATTCATTTTGTGTGGTGTAGGCATTGGGACCTGGTGGGCATCATATCCATAGTCCTGATTTTTTTCTTGACTATAACTCCTTGTAAGGAGCATAAAAAGTAGTCATGAAACTATGTTTTATCAACAACAATAAAATTCTAAAATCTGATGTACAATGAAGGTGTTGTTTAATTTTCAGAAGATCATTTGCCACATACCCCATGTCTTGGTAGGGAGGGTGGAACACTGGTATGGAGGCTGAGAATTTGAGAAAACAACCTAGTGAAACTTTCTGCCCTGACTGGTTGCTGCCCTGGTGTCAGTACAACAAGAGATGCTCTGAGACAGGACTAGTTTAAGTGTTTGGAATGCCCAGATTGGGTCAAGGCTGGGTGGCCTGGTACCACGAGTGTGGACAGAGGTCTGTTTCCAATGGCTTGGAATGGTGGTACATTTCATAAGTTATTGGTTATTTAGAGACATATATAGGCACCAAGATCATATGTTTAATCCCCAATCTGATGGCTATATATTTCTTTAAAAATCTGGGTCTTTGAGCAAGGTGGTGGTGGCATACACCTTTAATCCCAGCACTTGGGAGGCAGAGGCAGGATGATCTCTGCGAGTTCTAGGCCACCTGGTCTACAAGAGCTAGTTCCAGGACAGGCTCCAAAGCCACAGAGAAACCCTGTCTTGAAAACAAAACAAAACAACAAAACACAACAAAAAATAATCTGGGTCTTCTAACCCAGACACAGAAAGACAAATATCACATGTATTCACTCATAGGTGGCTTTTAGACAAAAAGCAAAGAAAAACAAGCCTACAGTTCACAATCCTAGACAACGAAGAGGACATACATGGACCTAATGTACATGGGAAGTAGAAAAAGACAAGATCTCCCAAATAAATTGAGAGCATGGGGACCATGGGAGAAGGTAGAAAGGGAGGGTAGAGGAATGGTGGATGGTGGAGAAAACTAAATAGCTCAATAAAAACCATTTTAAAAAAGAATTAATTAGTAATAAGCCTGAGCTATTAGCTGAGGATTTATAATTAATAATAATAAAAAAATCCAGGTCTTCTATACTTACCCAGGAGGCACTATATGCAGTGAAAACTTAATTTTTTAATGTGTGTTATGATGGACAAATATACATCAATAATGGAATACAGAAACCTTGCCAGTATAAGTAGAAGGAAAAAAGATCCAGAATCCTGAGGGTTGACTGGCCCTAGAGAGGCATTGAAGGAAAGTCAATGATAAACACCATGTTAGAGGGATCAAACCCAGGAGAAGCACTGAATTGGGTATTTTTATACGTGAGAAGAATCCAGCAGAAAAAAAATCCTAGTTATATTTGACACCAACACACAAGTAAATACATTGAATTGGCAACTTAAGCTTCCAAAACCAATGTTTGTGTGAAGGAGTCCCATCCTAACATAGATGCCTGGCTTTACCTGCAGCAGGGGATACCCTAAGAGAGGACTACCAAATTTAATGGATATGGTCAATCTACAGAGCTCTGGACCCAGTGTCTCACTAGAGAAGCCAAGTCTGTGATGCTTGGGAAGTTGGAGTGGGTGGAGGTAGAACCATGGCTAGTGACATGAGGGCAGGGGACAAGCCACCCTAGAGCCTTGATTTGGGGGACTGAGTGGTCAGTGTTTCTGGATAGCAAACCAAGTAGCTGAGCTTACTTGTGTCTAGGTTCGACATTTTCCTGGAAGCAAGACTTTCATGGCCTTCAGCTGGGGCTTTGCTGAGTGGGAATGAGAACAATATGGCCCTTCATTTACTCTTCCAGAAGAGTGAAGGGCATGCCCAGTGTTGTTTAATCAAGAAGCTGCCTGTCTATTCTAGCTGCTGTGCTTGGATATATTAATATTATTAATATTAAATCCTCTACTAAAGTTCCTGGGTTTTTCTGGTTCTGTTAATGAAGAATTAAAGAATCAGAACAATTAAAAAAAAAGCCTTTGAAACATAGCGATCAAATGACTCCTAATGACGTATTCATAACCTCGGTATCCAACTGCCAGTTCTCAGGAACATATGTTTGTAGTAGACAGTAATTGACAAAGAGATACCCAACTAGATAGCGTGCAGAGGGTGTGTGAGAGAGAGACTGTGAAGCACTCAGTCCTAAATGGGACGTCTTTATCAAACCCCTCCCCTCAAGGCTCAGGGATCTGTGTGCGAGAGGAGGTAGAGAGCTCGTACAAGCCAGAGGTGACAGATGACTCCAAGGATACACCCTTTTCCAAACAGAGCAGGACAGAGGCACAATGAGCTCACAAAGACAATGGCAGCACACGCAAGACCTATACAGGCTCAAACCAGGCAAACCCCAGCACTGAGGAGGGGAAGTGGAGACAAAGCTCCACCCCTAACCAGGAAGCTATTTGATACTGATGGGTACAGGGAGAGAGGAATCAGCTTTCTTTATTGAGGTGTCACTGGGTAGGTATATCAGCCACATTCCAGGGCGGGGCCCATGCCCAGCAGTAGATGGCACAACAAAATGGGTCCCATATTTTGTTTCACTGTGGGCTTTTTGTTCTGGTATTTCTTTTTAGTCTTATTTGTCTTTCAGATGATCTGTTTGGATTTTTGGTTTTTTTATTTTTTGTTTTTTTGCTGTTGTTTTTCTTTTTTTTTCTTTAAGAGAAAGCACATAAAAGTTGGGTAGGTAGAGAGGTGGGGAGGATCTAGGAAGAGTTGGGGAGAGGAGAGAGAATAATGAAAATATATGGAAAAAAATAAAAAAAAAAAATCTCAAAAGAAAAAAGTCATTTGAAAATAAAGGGGGAAAAGACCTAAACCTTTGCTGCTGCTGTTGATGGAGCTAAGCTGGTAGAGCACTTACTGGGCATGCTCAATGCCCTGCAGTTGATAGAGCTAAGCTTGCAGAGCACTTGCCCCGCGTGCTCAGTGCCCTGGGGTTGATTCTTAGCACCACATAACCTGGGTGTGGCAGCTCACAGGTGTAGTCCTAGCTCTCAGTTCCCAGAAACAGCATCCTCCAACACTCAACCTCTGCTATCTGTCCCGTAGCTTACACAAACAGTGTTTAGATATCTTGTACGCTCACCTCCCAAGAATGTACCTCATAGGTCAAAAACAAAGCAGGTTTCTGAAAGGGTCAGTTGTCCCGGCTTTGGGGTCCACATCTAGCTTGTCCACTTACCCCTTTGTGTTGATTCCTGATACACGTTTGTTAGTTTTCTCCTTGACGAGAGGCTTTTGTAGGTGGCTTGCATAGACCCTCTTCTTTAATTTGGGGTTTGGACATCTGCCGTCTATCTCACCCTTCTTTCTTGTCATCAGCAGTGTTGCAATCAATACAAATAATATTCAAAGGCCTTTGGCTATAGGCAAATGAAGCCAGCATAAATCAATGAACTATTGAACTCTACGCCACATACTCTGGATACTGTGTAATTCCATTTTTCTGGCTCCCGGAGTGCTCCTACAGACTCCAAGACTTAGCTTGGAAATCTCCTTGCCTTTCCTAACTTAGCTCATAATGATCTCATGCAGAAATTTGGACTTCTGGGAAAAGATAGTTGAGCAACGAGAGTCATGGGGTTGCCTCAGCCTTGACGAAATCTGGACTGTATGTAATGTGACAGAATGTAGTTATATCTTTCTAAAAGTCATCCCTTTGACCCACCAGAATAAGAGGCATTGTCCGTGTCCCTTTGCACTAGACTTGGCATTCATTTCAAGTTTCTGCAATCAGGGCTAAGGAGATGGCTCAGTTAGCCAAGTGCTTGCTTTATAAGTATGAGGATCTGAGTTTGATTCCACAGAACCCACATAATATATCTGAGTGGGGTGTTAATCTCAGCATTCGGGAGGCAGAAACGGGTAGCTCCCTGAGGTTTCCTGGCTAATCAGACTAGCCTACTTGGTGAGCAACTGGCCAGGATAAACAATATGAACTGCACTTGAGAAATTATTTCCAAGGTTGACCTCTGGTCTCAACACATGTGCACAAGCACCTGAATATCCAAGTTTACACACACACATATACATACATACATGTGCATATGCACACACATGTGGATTTCTGCTGTCAACCCAGGAATATAAATTTTAATTGTCCTTCTTAAAAGATCTATTTTATTTTTAATTAGCCGTATGTTTCTGGGAAGGGGAGCATGTGCACACGAGTGTCAACATATATAGGGCCAGAAGTCTTGTATTCCCCTGGGGTTGGAGGTATAGAAATTGTGAGCCACACATGGATGCTGGGAATGAACAGGGGTCCTCGAAAGAGCAGTATGCTATCTTAACCACTGAGTCATCTGTCCAGCACCCAGGAATCTGAAGTGACATGTCCTTCACCCCACTGCCAGCAAATACGGAACAGGGAAGAGTCAGGGTATAGGGTGAATGAGTGGGGAATCACAACCACACCAAAGGGTCTCTGAGATTAGCAGGAGCTGAGGAGACCAAAAGGGCTTAGAGCTTCCATGACCCTAAATGAGAAGCCAAGAAGCCGAAGAGCCTCTGCACACGACATGGGGAGAGAGGCACCATCTCTACACAGGAAGTTCTAATGGCGGTTGAATTCATGCTCCCTCTACTTCTAGAGACTGTAGTGTTGTAAGAAAGTCAGTGCTTACAGAGCATAAAAGAAAGACTCTGTGTGCTTCTCTTCACTATCAGAAAATATCCCTGTCCATTTTTAAAATTAAAAATGTTTTTTCATACAATATACTTTGACTACAATTTCTATAAATCCACACATTTCTCTCTTTATTCTTTCTGAGCATAGCACCATTTGCACAGGTACTATGGTCAACAATTGATACATGGGACCTCGTGAAACTAAAAAGCAAGGAGTATTTGGTTTCAGACCATGGCTAGTTTTAATTTAAACCATGAACTTGACCTCACTGAGGGCAAGGCTTAAAGACTGGACAGAGGGAGAAGGTGGAGACCAGGTGGTCCAGGTGGAAAGCGATTTAGAGTGGGGCCCCAGGGCAAACAGGTGCCTTGCCATTTGAGAGAGCAACAGGAAGGACAAGAGCAGGGTGCCGAGAACACATGGATCAACTGATTGACTCTCACAGTCAGTCCCCAAGCCACAAGCTCCTTTCTGCAGTCCCCAAAAGGTCCACTCACTATTAGCAGGGCCCTAACTTCCGTCCTGCACTCACAAGCCCGACCTTGCCGAGTTAGCAGGGAATTCAGTACTATCTCAGCTTCAACAGCAAGTCTGAGCTTTACCAAAGATCTTTCTTTGAACTAGTGGCCTGGGTTCACACACTGAGAATGGCTTTGTCTCAAGTTCTCCTGCTCCTGTTTGATTTGCATGGAGGGGGCCCTGATGTATAGGCCTTTGTTGATTACACTTCAACCTGTTGCCTGCTTTGCAGTTAAGCATTTCATAAAGGACCACGTGCTCGGTCTCTGAGTGCATAAATGTTTGTGTGTTATAACAGACTTGACCACAAAATCAAAACTTGGTGGATAATTTCCCTTATAGTTTTAAGCAAATATAAAAAGAGGGAGACAATTCCTCTTGGAAGCCCACATTTTTCTGGTTCCAGGAGACAGCACATTTTTCTTTGCCATTCCCATCCTCTACTCTCATGAGCGTCCAGCCAAGAAAACCCCAGGCTGCTCCAGACCTTGAGACGTTGAAGAGAGGAAGGGAAGGGAGCCGGGATGTCCCTTTCCCAGCTTCGTGGAAATCAGAAGGTCCCAGCCTTGATGGAAGCTTTGGAGAGTGTGGTAGGTTGGACAGTCATTCCTCCAAAGAGGGAGTGGTCTAATGGAGGACATCATAGAACCTGATACCAGGCCATTCCTGGTCCTCTCTACCAGGCTACCCTGGCCATTCTGTCTGTGCCCCTCTTCCACTTGGCTTTCATGTTGGCCTGTGTGAGAAGGACAGGAAAAGCTTTATCTAGACGTGTCCTCTGAATGGAAACGTCTCCTCCAGAAAGTAGGAGGGAGGCTCACGAGACCCAGAGAGCAAATAGCCTTTCAAAGTCTGCTTTCCCCCATTTAGCAAAAATGCTTTTGGGGTTCAGGTACATTATGCCTAAACCACTCATTCAGTCCTTGATATTGCTGAGTAATGCTCCCTATGCAGGCCTGACAAGGTGTTGACTCTTAACAACCTAATGAACAGTTCAATTGTCTTCAGTTTATGCCTATTATTAATAAAGATGCCATGGATATATAATATCTTATGGGGGCACATATTTGTAATGAGGTATGATTATATGTATAGTTTTTTGCAGTAGACCTTTTCATTCCTTACATATTCTAGGAGTAGTTTGTGTCTGTATGTTGTTTTGTATTAACTTTGCATCTGTTGTCCTAGTGAGCCTTTTAGTGTTTAGTGTTAATTTTATCATGAATCCCGTAGGTTTTCAGGCTTGTTATTTCCTGTAGCAAGAGGTGATTTCACTGCCCGTGTTCATACTCACTTGCTTTGGTTTTCTGTAGTCTAACGACATTCACTGGAACCTCATGATGACGTCAGTCTGCAGGGGAGGCAGCGACCCCTGACTTTGCCCCTCTGTTCAGAATTCCTCATTCAACAATAGGTTCTTTAGGTCTTTGGCCAGCTCTTATTTTAGTTTTTTTTTTTAAAATTTCAACTAAAATATTCTGATTTTGTCTATTATGTGTGTCTGTGACAGGATCTGTTAAGGAAGTGTAGGTGTCCGCAGAGCCTAGAAGTTGATCTTCAACTTCCTGGAGTTGGAGCTACAGTCACTTTGAAGCACTTGACATAGATGTGGGGAACCAAACCTGATTCCTCTGGAATGACAGTATATTCCTGAAACCCCCGAATCCTCCCTCCAGTCACTTACTTTATCTTTTAGTGCTTGGGATCAAGCCTAGGGCTTGCACACTCTAGGCATGGACTCGACCACAGAACTACTTCTCAAGCCCCCTCCATCCTCATTCTAGTGAAATGCTCATCTGTTCATGTTTTCTCAAGAGTTTAAATCAAGTACGGCAATACTTGTTTGAACTTTTAAGTCGAGCTTACTAATACGGTGTATGATATTTATAGAATTTTAAAGATTTGGACTTTGAATTTCAAGCACAAACCTCATTTGAACAGAGTGCATATTAATGTATTTAGAGTACATTTGCTCAAATGTATTTAAGATTTTATGTCACCTTGGTCTGTAAATTTTCAGTCTCTCACACATTATCTCTAATTCTCTCTCTCTCTCTCTCTCTCTCTCTCTCTCTCTCTCTCTCTCTCTCTCTTTTATCAGATTTTAGGGCCTCCAGGTTTTCAAAAAAAGTTTATTTAAAGCAGATTTGCCTTCCCTTTTAATGTTTAGAAACAATGTCTTTGGAAGAAAAGCTACACAGTGTTTTCAAAAATCTTTATTTTTTTTTTAAAGAAAATTAATACAGGTGAGCAATGAAATGTAATCACATCTACCTTCACTTAAATGGAGAGAAAGACAAAGCAACTCCACTAAAATCAGGAACAAGACAAGGCTGTCCACTCTCTCCATCTCTCTTCAACATAGTTCTTGAAGTTCTGGCTAGAGCAATAAGACAACAAAAGGAGATCAAAGGGATTCAAATTGGAAAGGAAGAAGTCAAGCTTTCACATTTTGCAGATGATGTGATAGTATATACTAGTGACCCCAGAAACTCTACCAGGGAACTCCTGCAGCTGATAAATACCTTCAGTGAAGTGGCGGGATACAAGATCAACTTAACTTGGGTATTTCTACACCAGCTAAGATTGGTTCGAGGTGAATTTTTACTGTGGAGCTTCCCCTCTGCCCCAGAGGGTTTCTTTTCCCACGTGTTGACGGAAACACCAATGCGGCTCAACCCTCCAAATCTTTTATTTTCGAGTTAAGCTTTGGATGCTAGAAACAGAGGTGTCATTCAAAAGAGAAAACTCTCGTCTCTTTCTTCCCATGTAACCGACGTGTAACCATATTCGCTTTGATGCAGCTGTTGTTGATTGGTCACCAATATTGTCAATATTGCTAGTCTACTTCAGGGGCTACTTCATCTTGGGTTCTTCCTTATTCCCTGGGCCTTTTCCCCATGGAATGGGGAAAATGCCATTTTGAAGGAAAACTTTGTGAACTAGAAAAATACATGCAATCCTTTCATGCGATGGTATTTTAGTAATGACGGACGGTCTCTTACACACTTTGCATCCAGTCTGAGTTGGACTTAATTATAATGAACTTTGTACATTCATATCGTGATTATTAAAACTTGAGCTGAGGACGGGATTATTCTAGATGACTTTAAGCTACTCAACAGCTCTTATTTCCCATCTGACAGTTTAGAAAATAGAGACAGCGAGGTTATTTGATGATCCTGACAGTGCAAACACTCAGTAAATTCTTGATTGCTGGGACTACTGATGGTACTGCAGGTCCCTCTTTCCCAAGGACTCCCCCAGGAAACCGGCCCCATGGAGCAGGCTGCTTCGCCTTAGTACCAGCAGAAGCCTGGGACAGTGTCACAAGAGAACAAAGAGATCGTCCAGTGTCCTCTATTGGGATCTATTTCAGGTTCTCCATTTCACCTCCTGAGGACCAGCTCTGAGGCCGTGAAGCCCTGGAGCCTGAGCAAGTAACAGGCACAGTTCAGTAACTCTTCTGGACCCAGGTTTAAGGAACAGATTTCCTTCCTTCCATGCTTGGAAAAGAACATACAACCACTAACTATTCCTTCCCTTGAGTCCATACCAATCTGTAAGCTCAGCCTGCCCTTATCTGAACACACACACACACACACACACACACACACACACACACACACACACACACTATTCACAAGGCAGTGGGCCTCTATCCTTATTCTTTTACCACCCACAGACTGTGAAGACTCGGGGTAGGTCCTGGGCATTAAGGCGCCCTGGGGAATCTAGACCCATTCTTCCAGAAGACACTTGGAGCCTGTGTGCTGGGATATCAAGGACACAGACAGCGAAGGAGCTGGTGCAGAAAAGGGAGGGGCCAGGTTGTTTTGAATTCATTCTTATTCCTGGAGGAGAAGGAGGCAGTATTGAGGTTCAGGAGAAAAGAGGAGTCAGCTACTCCAGACCAGAATATGAATATACATTTTTTTCTTAGTTGTTATTTTTGGTTCTGGTCACTAGATTTGTTACTGATGCGTAAGATAGGACCCACACGTGGTAACTGTCCTTTCACAGTATATCACACGGGATGTTAGTATAGATCAGTAGAAGAGGTACATGTGTTTGGGAAATATGAAGTCCCAGTTTTAACCCTCTCCCTCTCACCCCTCCCCCCAAAAAAAACCCAAAAACCAAAAACAAAACCAGCACAAAACTCAGAAATATCCTACCAATAAAAACAAACTGATAACACAGCATGGACAAAAGGTACCATTTCAGGGTCAAACCTTCATCTTGGGGAAACGGTGCTTTATTTGAAAGCTATTCTGAGTATGCTTTGTTTGTGGCGTTCATTTATTATACTTTATTTTGTGTAGATTCAGTCTCAGCCAGCCTGAGCAGAGACAGCATTTCCACAGGGTCCTAATATCTAACCACGTTTGCAGGGAAAGTTTCTATATATGTTCATACATATGTAGACACACACATACATATATGTGCACCCTGTGTGCAGGCATGCATGTGCACACACATGTAAACATGCGTGAATGCACACAAGTACACTTAGACACTCTTTCCAATCCAGCACCTACCCTTTCACAGCCTCCCCCGACGACTCTCTGGCTCTCAGCATTTATGGTGAGGAGAGCCCGTCCCCGAAATTCAGCTGCTTCGGAGTCTTTACGTCCTCTGCAGGCAAAACTCCCTTGGAAGCCTTTGTCTCACTTCCTGCTCACTTCTTGCCCCTGCTCCCTGTTAGCACACAGGCTGAGAACCCAGTGTGTCATGTGATAGCCCTGTCATTTTAAACACGGCAATGGGGACTTTGCCGCTGAACTCTACTTTCCCAGAGAAGGACTTCCATGCCAAGACCTTTAACTTTCCCTTTTAACGACTTTTTGCAGCACCCACCAGCAAACTGTTTTCTTCTACTTATAAGGGGAATCCCAAAGAAAACTCAACATTTTACACCAGCTCACTCTCTGCCTACCTCCACTCACGTGTGATGGAATTCGGCAAATACAGATTTCTCCCGTTATTATGACTCAGAGAAAATGAGAAAGGATTCAGTTCTCCCCTTCAGCCATCCAGCCTGGCAATCAGTGTGGCCATTATCTAAATCTAACCCTTGTGGATACATATGAAGGGCTCATCTCAGTCTCCAAAGACCAGCCAGACCTCCTTCCCTTCCTTCTTTCTCCCATTCTTCCCTTTCTTCCCTCCCTCCCTTCCTTCCTTCCTTCCGTCCTTCCTTCCTTCTCTCCACTGATCCATCTTTCTTTCTTTCTTTCTTTCTTTCTTTCTTTCTTTCTTTCTTTCTTTTCCTTTTTTTCTTCTTCATTTCCATCTTCCCTTACCTCTTTCCCTCTTTTTTTCCTCCCTCCCTCTTTCCCTCCTGCCTTCTTCCCTTCCCTCCTTTATTTTGAGATGGAGGTCTTACTATGATCACCATCCCCAGGCTGATATTGAATCTATGAGCATCAGTGTGATCCTCCTGCCTCAGTTCCTCTGATACTGGAAGTACATGCAAGCTCAGAGCCCAGCCTTAGTCTTTTTTTTTCAAAGATGTCCCCACTGCTCTTTGTTTCTTCCTATTTTGCCTGCCAGCAACCGTCACTGCTGCCTCCACTTGGCACCCACCTCCTGTGAGGTCATCTTCTCACCACTGGCTCTTTCCTTCGGCAAGTATACTCTCTGGCAGTGACTCAATGTTTATGACCATACTAACCTATGAGGATCATGATGTGGAAGAATAAAGCCCTCGCCGGTGCCAAGCTAAGTGTAGACATGTTCTTGGGAGGGGGACAAAGAGAGGGAGCCAACAGTAGGATGATGGGGATACCTGTGTTGGGGGAGAGACCTCTCTTCAGTCTTGGCTTGACATCTAGTCCAGACAGGAAGAAAAGGACAGTCATGTTCAGTCTAGCTCGTGCTATTGCTTGGAGGAGGAAACAGAGCCGTCTTGTCCATAAGCCAGGACAAACACATTCCTTGCAGCCAGTGCAAAGGGTAAGGTATGTACAAGGACAGCTTTACAAAAGAAACAGCTAATATTGCACCCCAGGGGCTGAATGAAGCATGCACACTAAAAACCCATCTTCCTCCTAGACTGAGAAACAGCAAACTGAAGTCCCCTTTGATATGGGTTCTGCGGTGGTTAACACTGTCAACTTGACAGCATCTGGGATTGCCTAAGCAAACCTGTGAGCAAGTCTGGGAGTGGGCTTCCAGATTGGGCTGAAGAAAGAAAACCACGCCTGAATGTGGATGGTACCATTATTCTCCGGACTGTGGGGCCAGACTGACTGAAAAGAAGAAAGCAAACTGAGTACCAGCGTCCATCCTTCTCTGCTCCCCAGTGCAGGGGCAGTGTGATGAGCTGTCTCATAGTTCGGGTACCACCCTTTGTCCGCCATGATGGACTGCATTCTCAAATGGTGACAAGAAAACTCTTCCTTTCTTAAACGGCTTTTGCTCGGTGTTTTGGTACAGCAACAAGAAACTGAAATCATGCAGAGGGGATGGTGTGAGGATAGGAACAAGCAGACGGGCAGAGTGAATCAGTGAGATGTTGCAACCGTCTCTAAGACCAGTGAGATCACATGTTTTGTCTGCACCGCAGCTCACGTGTGCACAAGCATGAGACACAACTCATAATTTTGTCTAGAATTATCATAGCTTCTTCCCCGGGCGGGGGAGGGGTCTCAAAGGGAGTAATCATTTGCAGCTTCATCACTTCTAATCCTAATTGAGTCTGGTCATTAAACAGTCTTTCCGCTTGGCTATTTAGCCATCAAATGTGTGGATCCTGACGTCACTGTATCCCTCTCTGGGAGTTGGTAACTTCTGAGATGCTTTTCAGTGATGGGCGTTTCGGGTGACAGCAGGCTATGCCATGGTACCTCAGCTCCTCTGGTTCCTGGAGAAACTGGTGGCTGCTCACTTGGCTATCTGTGCACATGTATTAGTCTTGAGTCAGTCATCTCTGTGTCGATTGATTCAAGTGTCTGACAATGCCACCCAAGGATCAAAAGTGACACCAGGAAATAAAATCTAAATCACGTTTTATTCACTTGTCTGGGAGGATATGGGCCCATATGCCTGGACATATGTGTGGAGGTCACAGGATAACTTGCAGGAACTGGTTCTCTTTCCACCATGTGGGTTCCAGGCATGTAACTTGGGTCATCAGGATTGGGAGCAAGCACCTTTGCTTGGTGAACCATCCCACCGGCCAGAGAGCTGTCTCAAGACTCCTCACTGAGCCATGGAGTGTGAGCTGAGAGGTTTCCTCCAAGCCAGGAGGAATCTGCCTTCCCTTGGGGTCCTTACAGGGAGGAGATGAGACCGCCAGCTTCAACATTCTGCAGTACCAGTTTAGAAAGTAAAAGAGGTGTCCCTAGTCCTATGGTGTTCCAACACATTTAGCAGACCTTTAATTTTTTTAAAAATAGTAATTGAGCACGGAAGCCAAGAGGGTCAGGCAGATGTAAGCACAGCTGGCCTGTTGAGGATGTAACAGGAACCAGAACTCTTTAGATAGGAGCCTCTGGCCTTCATACATGCTACTCCATGGAAACCATCTGAGGAAAGATAGAGGAACAAGCGCTTCTATTACCTAACCGAAGGAAACTGTTATTCAGTTGCAGCTGGCAGGACCTAGACTCGACACATTCCTTCACTTGTCTCCCCAAAACCAAGTTCATCACAAGGACCACATGATACTGATGTCCAATTACAAACCTTTTTTTTCTCTGGAGCCTCCGATGCCAATGGCTTCCACTACAAAGGAGTCGGGGATCATCACCAGAAAGACATTGTTCTTTTAACAGTCAGGCTTCATATTCAAATCAGAAAAAAAAGTAACAGGTTTCAACCGGGCTATTCTTTCCTTGATGACTCCCTGATGTCTAGACTTAGTGATGCACCCTAATAAAGTCTCCACCCAATATATAGTCATGCTGACATCACAGCAGCACAAGTTGGTACTGCCTGCTCAACATGGACGCATTGCTTTCTCCCTACTCTCCCTGTGCTCCTAAAATGTCAAGGAGTAAGCATCAGGATGTAGCTGGACGCTTGTACGTAGCTGCTGAAATAAAACTTCTCAGCTGGCTTGGAAGAGCAGAGGGGAACGTCTGTAAGTTTCACCGATTATTAACTTGTCCCTCATCAAGAGCCCATGGAGAAATGTGCTTCAAGGAGACACTGCAGATAAACACGTCAAGGTCCCTGTCAAGACAGGTGGAATCTGAATCTCTGGAACCCAAGCTCCTGCTGCCTCAGAGGACCTGGAGTTAGTGGGGCATTTATCGCACAGCCAATGGCTTGTAAACACACCTTGTCACCACATGTGTTCAAGCAATTACTGGGCAATTACACCTGCAAACTACCTGGTAATTAATTGAAGGAGTCTTATGTGGGCTGCCGTTTGGGAAGCAGCGGCTGGTCGCTCGCTTCGCTGGAACGATCCTATCCTCTGGAGAAGACCTCGTGTCTTCAAGATCCAGCAGGTGAGTGATCCACTTATAAAGTAGCTGAATTGCACAGAGGAAATAGCTCTGACTCGGAGGCAGGTCCAAACAGTGCTTCCCAGGGAAGGAGAAAGGAATGGCGAGCAAAGAACCATGTCCGCAAAGGCCAGCGCCCAGGTGTCCACAGAGAACCAGCACTCAGGTAACAAGCACTGGGCAAGCGCCCATGAGAAGAAATCTGCCAAGTTCTGGGCCCTATGGACGGTGCTTTCCATATACAGACTTCTTTCATTGACAAGCTGCAAGAAAAACATTATTAGCATTATTTCAAATATTTGCTTATTAATTTTGGCTATGGGAAAGCATGCATATCTGTGTCTTTCTGTGGGTATGTGCTTCTGTGAATGCACTGCTCACCGAGGCCAGAAGAGGGTGCTAGCTCTCCTGGAGTTGGGAGTTGCTGACTGTTTTGAGTCACCTGAAGTGGATTCTGGGGACCAAGCTTAGGACCTCTGCAAGGGCCGTGCTAGCTGTAAACGGCAGAGCTCTCTCTCCAACCTGTTACTACCATTTTAAAACCCGGGTCTTGAAACTCAATAAAGGTAAATAATGAACATATATCCCCTTGTCTAATGACCGGACAAGTTAAGATTCTATAACTCACAACTTCCAACCACAAATCCTGCGTTTAGTCCCTTGCAGTGTTTCTTCTTTCTAGAGTGAGAGATAAAATTAACCTCCTAAGGGCAAAGAGACTATGAAACAGTTAAAGGTGGTCCATAAGCCAGAGCAACGGAATTGCATGTGCATCAAAGATGGCAGGCTACGAATAGAGCCTTAGAGCATATATTCTTTTATAATAATGTTGCTACACTGAGTTTAGTGTGTGCGTGCGCACATATGTGTTTGTACGTACATGCCATTGTGTGCCCATGGAGCTCAGAGAACAACCCATAGGTGTTGGTTCTGTTCTCCCACCATGTAGATTCCAGGAATTAAACTCAAGTCACCAGGCTCGGAAGCAAGTGCTCTCACCTGCTGAAGCATCTCACTGGCTCCCAAAGCACATTTTAGGCGCATACACGGTTCATCTCTAAGGATGTCCTAAATGATGCGTGCTTTCAGCTAAAGCTTGAAAGCTGCTCCGTTATGACTCTGCGGTTTCTATTAGCCAACCTCTGAGATTACTGGGCTGAGAGTTAGAAATTCATTTTTCTCACCGGTGAAGACATGATGTGCTGAAAATCATGGACAGGTGTGATCATGTTTTGATGGCAGACACTGGTTTGGGATCTGACTTTCAAATACTTGCTGTCTATAGCCTCTCATAAACTTTCTCTGACCAATTACTTCAGAGGGCAGCACAGAGCCGGGAAACCGTGCTACCAACAGACGTCAAGTTCTGCAGAAGTGTTGCCAGTTTGGAATTGGTTGGTTCAGAGTATGTGGCAGACACCTAGAGCAGCCCTGAGCAATTAACATCTGAACTCATTTGGTCTTTGAAGGGAACAATTGCTATGAATAAAGGCCCATTTTTACCAGCACGAAGAATCCTCATGACTGTAGAGTGCGGACATTCTTGTCAATGTCAGCTAGCGTGGAATAAATATTAGGAAGAGACAGGAAGAGACCTGGCTGTCCATGTTAGCAGCCGGCTGGCTCTCTCCCCCTGCTACTTTCTCCTATTTTTGATTGCTACTCTGAGCGCCTGATATATAATTCCAGGCGAGTGAAACTTATTCATGCACATAGACTTCAAATACGGTTTCACTTATTTATAGTTTACAGCCTCAGTCCATTTATGTAGCTAAAACAAACTATGAAAAAGGAGGTGGATCTTAAATCATAGACCTGTATCTCTTTCAGTCCTGAAATCTGGAAACCCAGGGTTTACATGCTGGCTGAGAGGGTGCTTGGGACAGGCTCGCTTCCTCATAAACATGTCTTCTTACATGGAGGAAAAGATGAGGGTCTCTCTTCTAAGAACACAAACACAATGTAGGAGGGATACACTTTTGATATCATCGCCTCCCATAAGTGTCTTCACTGAAACCTACCAACGCTGTAGGAAACAGGATTTCGGCATGAGTTTTTAGTAAACTGTTGTGGGTGGGATATTTGTACACTGTGTAAAGATGCATTGATGTGATTGATGTAAGAAAAAGCTGAAAGGCCAATAGCTAGGCAGGATGTATAGGTGGGACTTCCGGGCGGAGAGAGAACTCAGGGAAGGAGGGTTCAGTGGCCAGTCAGAAGCGGAGAGAGCAGGATGAACAGTATAGAGATGAGGTAATGCCACACAGCAGAACCTAGATTAATGTAAATGGGTTAATTTAAGTTATCAGAGATAGTGGGACAAGCCTAAGCTAAGGCCAAGCTTTCTCAATGAATAATAAGTCTCTGTGTCATTATTTGCAGGCTGGCAGTCCCCACAAGAAAGTTTACTACAGAAAACACACATCCCCAAATCATGGCAATCACTAAAACCAAATTCTAGGAATAACATTTAAACAGTTGAAATTTTGAGATTCCCTATTAACTACCTACTTGTTTATCTTTGCTCTGGAAAACAACTGTTAAAACCAAAAGGACTAACTGGAGGGGCCCCCAAGCATTGTTCCCAGAGGCTCTAAGTGACATTTGCCTTTATTTACACTTGTCCCCCAGCGGAAAGGAGATGCTGTGTGCCTGACTGGGCCATGAGATGTTGGTGAGTGGCTTCGCTGGTCAGCCCATTAGTGATACACTTGTGAATATCTCGACGCCTCTCTCCTGGAACAGGATGAAGGGGGGAAAAAAAGAAACACAGATCATATCTATTGTTGCGGCCTCCCAGGATGTGTCCCAGATGGAAGAATTAGAAAAGCCGGGAGTGCTGGTGTCCTCAAGGTAGACATTCAAAAATACTGCACTTTATCTTAGCTAAAAGGTGGATGTGCTCCACGATACACCTCGAGGTTTCTTTGCTTATTTTCAACAAAGTGATTTCGCTTTTCAGTGGGGGAAGGCAGCCTGAGGAAGACCAGCCCATGTGGCTGAGGGTTGAGGATCTGGGGAGCTGTTTGGCCACGTGACTTTTGTGTGGCAGCAACTGCATTAACACATCAGCTCTCACGGAGTCTCTCCATGATTTCAGCCCCTTTCACTGCTGTTCTAGGAATCGCATCCGATTCTCATTAAGCAGAACAAGAAAACAGCATCTCTAGCAATCCGAGTTTAAAGGTACTAAGTTGGTCTTGAACATAGGGTCCGACCTCTAGGGCAGTGGTCCTCAACCTTCCTAATGCTGCGACCCTTTAACACAGCTGCTCATTTTGTGATGACCCCCAACCATGAAATTATTTTACTTCTACTTCATAACTGTAATTTTGCTACTTTTGTAGACCATGATGTAAATATCTTCATTTTCCGATGGACTTCGGTTGGGAACCATTTGCTGTAGGGCAACACTGGGGAGAGAAGGCTGGGTCCCTGACGTCTTGCCTATAATAAACCAGATTAGAGTGTGTCAAGAAGGCCAGGAGTAGACGAGAGCCAGCAGACCTGAGAGCTTGTCCACTCCGCTAGGCTTTCCTGTCCCAGAAATAAAGCAGAGACCCATGGGAAGGGAGGAAGCGACAGTGACCAGCAGAGAGAAAGCACTGCGGAGCTACTGAAGAGACCTGTGGGAAAAGCATGCGAAGAGTAGGAAGAGAACTGACTAATGGTTTTCTTTAAATTATGCTTGTCAGAATTTTGAGAAGAAAAATTAGGTAATTTTCTGTTGGCTATTTTTCAGCTCAATGTTTCTTACCATTAGCACCACCAGTTTTATTTTTATAGTAGAAAACATGGGAGAAATGGGCAAGCCTCGGTGAGATCATGCCCGCAGGAGAGGAGTTTGCTCCCTCTCTGTACCTGCCTGATCCTAGCTGTCTTGTAATGTCTCGATGAAGATTTGTTTCAGTTTTACCCAACGTCCCAGCAGAAGGAGGTCCTGAGGCAAAACTTAGAGTGCAAAGAGTCTGCTCATAGAAGAATCGCAAGAGCTGAGCCTGGTCGTGCATGTCTATAATCTCAGGACTCGGGGGATGAGAGGGGAGACCCCCAGGCACAATGTCAGCCTCTAAAGGAGACCTGCCTTGTCGCATTTATGTTCCCCAATGGGCAGAATCAGGCTGTGTGCACTGCGAGTTAAAACATGTCGTGTCATCGTCAAGTGTTACCTTAGGTAAAGCATTAAGTAACTCAGAACCATGGCACCGAGGCTGCAGGTAGAAAGACACTCTCAGCTGGCACAGTGGCGGGGTTAGAAGCTTCATGAAGATTTATGAGAGCTGTAAAACCTACTACAACTATTAAATGAGAGACTATGAAGCCTCAGAGAGAGTGGCGAGGTGGGGGATGCTGAGATCATAAATCTGCTGAATGCTCAAGTCAACATCATATTGGAAGACGAATTGAAAACATCGGACCGAAAAGGTGTTACTGCAGACTGGCTGTGGCAAGCTATTGGTTAAAACGGTAGAGGGCAAGCCACAGATCACTGCATTTGATGTTTCTGTCATTTTGCTGAATTCTAATGGCCTGGAAAAGATAATTTACCACAGAAGAAAAATGTTTGGGTTGGTAACAACAACAAAAGGCTGTGCATGTAATAGACACAAAATAAAAATAAAAACCATGCAAACACACCCAAAAAATAATTAGAGACGCATTTCTAAAGTACGCAGGCCCTGGGTCGAATGACAGAGTCCTCATTGCCGTTTTCATTAGAACAAGGATTCTCAGGTACTCATATTTCTCTACTCTGAGAGAGCAATCCAAGGAGTGAGTGAAGCTGTGTTTGAAAGATGTTCGCCCTCCTCAGCAGGCTGCTTTTTCCAAGAGAGGCTTAGAAGAGAGAACAAGTTGGCTCTCACTCCCCTGGTCAGGACCAGTTGTCTCCAATCATGTTCTGGTTAGTTTCCCGGATGTTGTAACAAACTACCCCTGCAAAAACAGCTCAAGGGAGAAAGCGGTCTATTGGGGCTTACTCGGGGCGACACATTCTGTGAGGAAGGGGCAGGAACAGCAGAGCAGCAGGAGGCTGAGGGCACACTGCACTCTCAGAAAGAGAACAGGAAGTGGCCAAGGCTATAACACTCAAGAACCGCCCTCAGTGACCCACTTCCTTCAGCGAGGCTCCACCTCCCAAAGGTTCTGCCATCTTCCCAAGCTGCACCACTGGCTGGGGAGCAGTTGTTTAAAAGCTTGAGCCTGTAAGAACCTCCCACATTGGAGCCACCACAGTCATGTTCCCCGCGCCTCGCACTCCCCCCCCCGCCCCCGATTTCATTGGCTGTTAGCTGCCCTACAAAACACATTCTCTGCCCACAGTTGTCAGACCCCAACTTTAGTTCACAGGATTTAGGGAGATGTAACAGCAGAAGGATGTTGCCTCTTTCATTAGCTTGAGAAAATGTCTGATTGACAAGTTTTCAAACAGAGGGAGGGGAAACCAGACAGGCAGATGCTAAGGAGTCCTCTCAAGAGAGACAGCTTATCCTCCGGTGAGGCAGAATGATTACATCCTCTGCTTAAATCAGCTTGGAAATGTTATGAAAGTACCAAAGGAGGAAGCAGCAAACTTCTCCAGGGTCATCGGACTCACCTTACAAATCAAATAATTCATATGCGCACACACACCCCTCCCAGCTCCTAAAGGACGGTGCTGAAGGATCAGAGACAAGAAGCAACTGGCCCTGACAACTCAGGAGAACTGTGGGAAGACAGTGACGTCTGGATTTTTAATTGATACGTTAATTACGGCACTGTTTGGTAAGATGGGATGAATCTGTTTCCTGTGGTTTCAGTGTCCCCTTCAAATGCTCATATTGAAATGCTGTTAATCCAGGCAGTGGTGGTACATTCCTGTAGTCCCAGCACTCGGAAGACAGAGGCAGGCAGATCTCTGTAAACTCGAGGCCAGCCTCGTCTACAGAGGGAGTTCCAGAACAGAACTGTTACACAGAGAAATCCTGTCTCAATGCACCCCTCCCTCAAAAACCCACAACCTTCCAGAAGCTGTTGGGCTATGGTGGCTCCATCCTTATGGGTGGGTGAATAGGTCAGGAAGAAGTTCCAGAGGGGAGTCAGAGGGTGGCTATGATCAAAGCGTGTTGTATACGCGATGCAATTCTCAAAGAGAAAGATGAATATAATGTTTTAAAGGACAAAGGCAGGCCCGAGAAAGGTGGTTCAAGCCTGTGCTCCTGTCCTTGAGGCCGAGGCAAGAGGATCGTGTCACATTTGAGTCAAGTCTGGGCTACACGGTCAGTTCCAGGCCAGCTTGACTATAGAGTAAGGTCCTGTTTTCCAAACCTGAAGCGAAAGAAACAAAACACAAGCAAACTAAAACTCTACAAGTCAGTTCTTGGGTCTCCCCTGATTTCCCTCATGTTTTCTCCTCCCCTCCAATTCCCTCCCCTCCTCTTCTTTCCCTTCCCCTAAACCCTCCCTTCCTTTGGGGAAGTCTTGGGAACCCGGTCTGAAGAACTGTAAGACAATATATTTCTGTTCTTTATAGATTACCCAGTCTCGGGTATTCTGTTTCAGCCAATCAGCACAGACTAAGACATCATGCAAACTTCAAAATGATCTGGACCACATCTCTTGTCCCTGCTTTTCCTCACCCAGGTAGCCTTTGCAGCACAGACCTGATCGACACATTTTCTTCTCCCCAAACTGCTAATAATGAGAAAAGAGAAAACACTGTAAGCAGGTCCCTCAAGGTTCCTGCCCCCCTGCCCCCCGACATTTTCCTACTGAGTTTCCCTGCACTTGAAGCCCCTGGCGCAACATATCCTGCCTGCCACCTAGGAACTTTTGCTGACTTGTCCATTTCTTCGGTGAGTCGCCACCATGGTCTTCTCTGGTGAAAATTCCCCTTTTCCTTTATGGTCAGGTTGCAATAGGCCTCCTTTGGAGAGTCTTCCTGCAGACCAGCCTGTCTGGATAGCTGTGTCCTCTGCTTTGTTCTGTGTCAGCTTTTATTGTCCTCTTTAGTTTATAAGCTTTCTGGAGTTAAATCAATTCCTTGCTTACTGCTGCAAACCCAGGGCTCCATACAGTATGCAGTGTAATTACATAGTTAATATGTTAAGTCGGGGGGGGGCTGTTTTGGCTTAGATTTTAAGTATACCTCAAGAGCCCTGTATTAAAGGCTTGGTTTCCAGCCCCTGGTCCTAACTGGGTGATGGTGGAATCTATGAAATGGGATCTTAAGATGCTGACCCTTCTCTCTCTTTGCTTCCTGACCACCCTAGTGTGAGCAGCTTAGCTCGCATGCAGTTCCTACCTGATGCTCTGCCTCCCCAAGGGCAGTGGAACCAAATGACTACATAGGGAAGCCTCCGAAACCCTGCACCAAAGCAACCCTCTTCTCTGTGAACGCTGATCACCTCAGGAGTTTGTTAAAACCATGGCAAGCTGGCCAGAGCTTCAGTTTATCGATCCCATCTTTCAAGAAGACAACATTTGAAATAAAAACTACAGTAGAGGAAAACGACTTTCTATGAGAAATTCTTGTGGGCAAGGATCACCATGGAGAGGCTTGCTCCATGGTTTGGGTGTAAGGAATGGATGTGAACGGGGAGAAACACAGCGGTAACGTGTCACTTCTGGAGAGTTGCAGAGGACTGAGTCATCCCTGTAGTCAAGGTAGCTAGTGCCCTAGCTTGTTGTTCTGCTTCATCGAAACGGCTTGCGAGTGGGGCTTTTAGAGCCGGGCTGTTGAGCACAAGTCCTCCCCGAGTTGGGGTAGGCCAGCTACACTGCAATCTGTCAAATGCCACCAGAGCTGCTGCTTTAAGATGCCCTCCAGTGAGCACGCTGAGACAAAACGTCAGAGTTCCCGGTGGACCAATGAAATAGCTTGGGAGAATCTGTTTTTCTGGTTCACCATAGGTTTGGAAACATACTCTTTTTCCTCTGAAGAGGGATTCCACTGTGAACTATGAACTGGCACAATTCAGGCATTGTTTTCAAAAGCAGCCTTTGGGGCACATGCAAACTTTCCTTTTAGTGTTTCTCTGTCGTCACCATCCACCAGACCCTGAGTCAGAGCTTACTTTGTAACCATCCTTTTCCTTCCAGAAGACAGCACAGGCATCCTGGACAGCTATGACCTCACTGTGTATACATACAGCCCTGAGCTTAACTAAACGGCCTCAGCCTGGAAGGCAACCATGGCAAAAATCAAGAAACTATCTGCATCCATACACATGGCATTTTTCTTTTTAAAACCCTCAAGATATTTCCTTAACCACTTTCTTAACAGAAACTAATCATTAGCCAATTTTTGAGGCTGAAACAAGAGCCCACGCATTAGCACCCTGACATGAATCAGCCATCTGTTTCGTTTGCTCTTGCTGTGTTTCAGGTTGGCGCCATATAAAAGGGTAGCAGTGCACCTGGAATTTGCTGGCCTCTGTTTCTTTCTTCAGTTGTCCATGAGAAATGGAATCCATGGTCTTTGAGATTTAAAAAAAAAAAACAAAAAAACAAACAAAAAAAATATTCTCTCAAATCTCCCCATCTCTCCTAAAACTTCATTCCCAGGCTTTGCCTCAGATCTTAAACCCTGTTGGCGCTGATGTTCATTCCACCTGCTGTTAGAAAGGCAAACAGGCTTGGTCTGAGCTGGAAGAAGTTCCCTGGGTTACCAGGGATGATAAAGAACACAAAAGTCTGCTCCATTAGCCTGGGGTCCCGTGAGTTTTGCCCTTGCTCTGTAATGGACTCCTTTGGTGTTTCTGGTGAGTTCCTTCACTGGGTTGTTAGGAGACTCATTGACAAGTGATATTTTCTTGCTCCTAGACACTTCAGCTGCTCGACAGCCATGTCGAAAATAAGATTCAGAACCACCGAAGATTATGTTGAATTCGCTGTCTTCACTTACATTGTGTTTTAGTGGAGATTTTCAGTACATAGTGGCATTGAGGGTTGAAGGATCCATGCCTGTAATTTCCCAGACTCCTTTGAGACACCACCCACCATTTCTATATGTGGAAAGCTCTTGCCTGTTGATGGTTCTGGTGATTTATATTTTAGTACTGTCTTCCAGTTTTTCATGTGGGCTTCTTTAAAAATATTTAATTAATATTTTGGCTCTCATTTATTTTGGATGGCTGATTTTTTAAGGCGTGGCTTCATACTGCCATCGATGGGTTGTGATGCTTGTTTTATCACACGGTAAGTACTTATACTTGGTCAGCCTTACGAGAGAGCATCATTTCTTGCTGTGAATTCTCACAGCTTCATATTTTTGTCACTCACATCACTTGCACTTCACCTTATATCCACCATGGGACTGAAACCTTTGTCATAGCGTGGGGATAATGGCCCTTTGCAGCCCTTCATCTTCATCACAGAATTAGCTGCTAACTTATACTTTACCCTTTGCCTTCCTATGAGCAAGTCACGCTCTACCAACTGTGACTTGAAAACATTTGGCCGTGAGGAACTAGGACTGCATCTGTGCTGAATGCGAATGGACCTTCTATCACAGTGTATCACTTTATATCACACCGCCATAGCCACACCATGTGTCCACCTCAACTAGACACGCTGCTACCCCTTCTCCCACACCCTCCAAGTCATACAGCTCCCCACCCCACCCGGCCTCATTGCCCAGGAATCAGAGACCGCTCAATTACATAAAACTTTCCCCTTCCTCTTACAGAAGCCCCAACCCCACCCCACTCTGCCTTCTGCAACTAAACCCTCATCAGAGCCCCGATATTGCTGTTGTCTTTCTATGGGGTAAATAACTTTTTTAACCCATCCCTTACCAAGAGCGCCAAACTGCTTCAGTGTCCCCTTTGAACGCTGAGCCTGAGACCTGTCACCTCCTGTGCTGTTATTTGAGGCAGACCGCGATGCCATATACCAAAATGTACACGTGGAGAGAAGAGCAAGGCAGAACGTATGTGCAGGATCCTGGGCAACTTCCAGAAGGGAGGCCTAGCCCTGACTTGAAAGCACTGCCCACGGGACACAGTTGCATAGACCAGGTGACCCTGAGTGGGTCCCTGTGAGAATCATGACATGCTCTGCCCGGCTGTCCTCCGTCACACTTGGCTTGATCGTCTCCATCCAAGCCTTTCTGTTGGAGCATAATGACATCCTAGGTAGGATCCAGCAGGAAGAGCTTGGTGCAGAAACTCCCTCAAAGTCACTCTGCACGTGACAACCAGAGGAGGTCCTTTCAGATTCCTTCACCTTAGTGGCTAAGCGACAGGAGTGTGGTGACAAGCTAATTCCCAGACCCTGGCTCGACAGTCAGGTTGGCCATTCCTAAGTCAGTGTGAGGCACAGCTAGTGAACCTCCCCTGAGAGACTGATACACTAGTATAATCCCGTGAGGGACATTTGTCACGCTCTCTGGCCAGAAGTACTGAGAGACATTAATATTAGAATCAAGCTCCCGCAGCCTTCGAAAACTTTGGTACAGAGTGAGATTACACAGGCTCAATTCCACTCTTAAGAAACTTGCTTGATCTCCTAAATCCCAAAGAGGATAATCCCGAGCCGGACAGCTCCGGTGACAGCACACCCTTTCTCGGTTTCAGAAGGATGGACTGCAGATCTGTGTCCTGGTCAGTAAAGGTCACAGAGAGTGAGTCCAGGCTAGATAAGCAGAACACATCCTTGACCTAACTTTTCTCCCTGGGGAAGACAGCCTATTACTGAACAGCCTTGAAGATGTCTGCAAAGAGCGAAAGGACTTAGGAGAACTCGATCTAGCCGGTCTGTGCTTGAATCCCAATTCTTCTAGACTAAGACTGATGAGTTGATGGACTCTATGACCTCTCTGAGGGATGGTCTCCGCATCTGTCAAAAAGAACAATGGCTGCTGGCCCTCGGAGGTCCTTGTAAAGATAAGCCATATATGTCTGAAGTGTCTGGCCTGGAGTGAGCTCTCAATGCGACATGGTTATTATTAGGAGTGGAGTAATTGGGGTTTATTTAGAGGTTCTTGGATGATATGAGCAGAGATCAGTGGGGATGAGGCTCAAGTTCTCCCCTGAGTGTTCTCTGGGGAATGGCCAGGCTGAGGACAGGACCCAGGACTACATGAGCCATCAAGCCGGCCCAGTGTAGGCATCTTCCTGGCATTAAGAAAGGTTGGTACTGCATTGGATGGTAAGAAAAGCATGATGTTAAGTGACAGCTATGCTATACAGCTAGACCGTGGCCAGGGTGATGAAGGCTCTACTGTCCTCAACTAACCCAGTTCATCTCCTGGAGATCCTTTTTCATTGGGTGGTCGTGGCTGTATTCAAGGTGACAACAAGAAGATGCAAGCCTATGTGGTCCTAGATATGGCTTCACCAAAATGCCATGGCTGTTCCCAGAGAGAAGCCAAGGGGAAATTCACATCTGCACAAACCTTGAGCCTTGATGTCCTCTGATAAATAGGTAGAGAGCCATGTTTGGCCATCTAATTTTATTTTTATTAATAGAAACTTTGGTAATGTCATCTGAGAGAAAAATAAAAGTGCTGTCCAAAGAGTGTGTTTATTTTAAGATGACATAGTTTATATTTAGCAACTGGGATTAGGCCCCTTGGGAGACATGAAAGAAGAGGAAGCGAGATTAGAGCTGACATCTGGCCGGGGCAAATGTCATCTCCCAAAGTGGCCATGTTCATCACAGATTAACACCAGTGCCAAGGAGGAGTCAGAGGAAGGCAGGACGCCCAGAGCTCGTCCAGTACCAGACACTACCCCTGTTCCAGGTGTTGAGAGATGATCAATCCAGCCAGGGCTGGACCAGTAAGGGAGGAGGACCAGGCAATGACAGACACGCACAGGCTGATTATACGCACTCAACAATAAATGATGTTGGAGAACTTATAAGAAACCAGTGAGCATGCAGGGCTTCAGGCCTGACATACTTCCCCTCTGAAGTACAGTCTAGAATTCAGCAAGGATCTCTCAGGGCTGACATCATTGTTTGAAGAAGAACTAGCTGAGCAATGTGCTAATTTGGCATGAAATGATCAACTGGCTATGCAGATGATATGATATGCTCTTGAATAATTTGTAAATCAAAATTTTATTACTGTTTCCCAGAAATTGAGTAATAACCACCGAAGCAACAATGCTTACTTGCTTACTGTTTTGGGGTGGGTGTCTCCTATTTATTACCTCATTTTATTCCCGTGGTCTCCACATAAAATTTGTTGACTATCCTTTGACATTTTAATACAAACATCATTGATGTACAGTCCTTATAATATAATAATCTTGTAAAAAATAAAAATATGTAGTAATAGGTGCAGAGGACTGTGTCTCGCAGTGGAGTGGGCCTTGTTCCCAGCACCTGGCTCCTGACCGCAGGCCTGCTTTTGGCCCTGGCTAGCTTATACCTGAAATAATTACACACAAACTGTATTCATTTAAATACTGCCTGGCCCATTAGTTTTAACCTCTTATACATATTAGTTTAACCAATATCTAGTAATCTGTGTATCACCATGTGGTTGTGGCTTGCCGGGAAGATTATAACCAAAGTCCATCTTGGGCTGGAGAAACATGGCGTCTGCTCCAGTGCCTTCTCTCTCACAACCTTCCGTTCTGTCTACTTCACCGACCTAAGGGCTGCCCTATCAAAAAGCCGAGGCAGTTTCTTTATTCAACCAATGAAAGCAACAGAAATACAGGACCCTCCTACACCAAAAATACATTGAGATATTTAAAAAATACTAAAGAAAAAGCACTGCTAACATTTTAGTGATGTTACTTCCTCTATGTGCCCAAGCATATTTTAAGTTCTTGTGATCATGTATCCAAAATGTCTCACAGTATTTATTCAGCCCCAAATCATTACATAAGTATTTACTATGCAAACAGCTTGTTTATGCAAATTTTTATGTAAATATTTCTTGAAAACTGCCAAGTATTACATTGAGAGATATACCTTATGATGTTTAATGAATTCTCAATATTCAGTATTTCCTAATTCTCAGTGTTTCCTGTGGCACTGCTCTAATGAGCATGTCTGTTAATATGCCATCTTCTGGGAAAGGGAAGGCTAGGAGTTTGCTTACACAAATGAGAAAGGATAATATGGACAACTGGTCACCTCACCCGGAAACGCTCAGCCTGTAAGAGTTCCTTAAAACTGAGATTGTGACAAAGCGGCAATGCAACGGAAAAAATTAAAACCGCCTGAAAATGACATCCCAAGTTTCTACAGGAAGTCACAGCCATATGTGTGTAGACTTTTAGGGCTCTGTTGAAGCTAAGTAAAGAATTGAGAACAGTGTTTGCAAAGCTGGTACAAGGGAACCACTGCAATTTGTCAAAAACAATTTTTAGACATAAGGTAGAGCCTAGAGAGCTGCAATACAAAATATAAAAAGTAATGGAGACAATGCAAATTGTCCTGCCACATTGATGTTTTCTTGGTAGCTATTTGAAACTTCTGTGTCATATTTTTCACCTTGGATGAGAGGAACGCCAAGTTCTCTCTGTGTCACAGCACTGAGAGGGTCAGTACCACAAGCCAGGTCCATGTGGCCTCCAAAATGGAATGCTGGGGGTTCTTCTGAAAGGAACAGCCAGGAGCTGAATGGCACATAAGGTCATATGAAGTCAGGTGTAGGCTTATGCTTCAGGATTCTGCATGGAGAAGACCTGTTGACTCTACCCTTGTGTCCTGATGGATGTCCACAGTATATATTCCTTTAATTTTAGGTATGTGGGAAAGGGTGCAGCCCTTTAACTCTGGTTTGCAAAGAATATGCTGGTAAGGTTTAGCTGGAGGCTGTGATCAACAGCTGGATATGGTTGGAGCTCAGTACAGCAACATCTCATTAGTGTGTTTTCCATAGTGAAGAGATCAGTGCATCTGCTGGAGAATTTGGGTCAACCAGAAGTGGGTCGTTTGGGAGAGCTGTGTGAAGGTCAGCATTATGCTCTGGGATCAGGTCGCCTTTGCAAGATGACATCAGTTTTCTGGGCTTCAGTTTTAATGACTTCCAGATGTAGTGGGTCCCACATGCAACCTTGAGAATGCAGCCTCCAAATGCCACTGCCCAAAGAGCCCACCTGGGACTGACTCACTTTGCTGGCTTTCCCTTCTTCTAGCAATACGGTTTCTCAGGAAACCATGTCAGATCTGCCTTTGAGATTATGCGGATAGCTGGCAGAGAATTCAAACCCTAGGCTGCTTGCACCCGCAGCTTCCCAGTTAGCAAGACAGTTTAAGTCCCCTGTCTTGGGGTGATTATGAAAGAAAGCAAATGCAATTCCCTCTTGCACAGTGGGGCACTGTTAGTCACTTAAAAATATTAGGAGGCAAGAGAGCCCCAGGAACTGCAGAGGATTCTCACCCCATCTGGAGATCCATTGCTGTAGTGATTGGAAGTCACCCAGCACCAATGGCTTTGTTCTAGAGCAAGCAGCTGAGTCGATAAAAAACAGCTAATGGGAGAGAAAGGCATCTTGGTTTCATTTGCCCTTGCTACGATCAAGTCTCCTAACATAAGAAACTCAAGGAGAAATGTCTTGTTGGGCTCAGAGTTCCAGGTTACAGTCCATCATTGCAGGGGACACAAGGCAGTAGGAGCTTGAAACAGCAGGTCACGCTGGTGCACAGTCAAGAGCAGGACGGAATGGATTCATGAGGACTTGTGCTCAGCTCCTTTGCTCCATTCTTACATGGTGAAAAAGCCCCTGCCAAGTTCACAGATTCCCACATCTACTTGAGCATCTATTGATAACCGAAAGCTGCTGGGGGATGGAAAATTGAGCTGCTGTGTTTTAAGAGTGTATCCCCTGGTAGGTTTATGATATCACAGTGGTTGGCCCCACATTTATGAGAATATGGATAGCAAAAATTGGACTTGGGGTTAGGTGGGAGATCTAGGAGGATCTTTCTTTGGGGAAAGAAAGTGACATGATAAAAAAAATATACTGAATTATATTTAAAGAATAACATCATTTAAATCTCAATAAAAGATTAACAAACCAAATTCAATTATAAAATAAAATAGGACACAAATGGAAGAGATTGGCATATGGAGCTGGGAGAGGTTAAGAAGAAGAGTAGGGGTTCACCCGCCCACTCTGCTGTAGGACCAGGCCACACTAGGACGCAGTGTGGTCATGGTGACAACAGAGGCCTCCAGAAACTGTTCAACCACCAACACCTCAGCTTCAGCCCTGCCTGCACCACCAGAACTGTGGCTTCACCTGCATCAAGAGGAGCAACCATCTGAGCCTTGGGCCCATCTACAGCTAGAGAAGGAATTGCTGGAGGCTCAACCCCCAGCCATGCCAATTGAAGGAAGAGGGACTGCCTGAAGTAAGGCTCCACCATACTGATTGGAGGAAGAAATGGGTAGACAACAATGTAAGAATACACTAAATAACACAAAGAGCAATATAGCAACACCAGAAACTATTGGTTCTAACATAAAAAGACATGAATGTCCCAATGCAGATGAAGCAGAATAAAAAAACACTAAAAATAGCTTTTTGAAAGATGATTGAAGCCCTTAAAGAGGAAATAAAAAAAAACTCCCTTAAAGA
>JAQHUG010000006.1:8102608-8124536 GCA_028555095.1 Dicrostonyx torquatus | reverse complement strand
CCTTCTGCCCTCCCTCCCTTTCTTCCTCCCTCCTTCCTTCCCTCTCTCCCCCTTCCTTCCCTCCCTCCCTTCCTTCTTTCCTTCTGTGACAGCATTTGCTTTGTAGCTCAGGCAGGCCCAGAACTCACTATGGAGTCCATGCTAGCCTTGAACTCATGGCAATCATCCTTCCTGAACCTCTTGAGTGTTATTACATATACCTAGCTCAAACTCCATCTTCAAGCACTGCTAACATTTTCTGACTATTTTTATGGCTTTTAGTAAATTTGCTCTTTGGCAATTTCATGTATGTGTACAGCGTATTCACTCTCACTACCACCCTCTACTATTCCGCTCTTGTCCTCTAACCCTCCCTCTTTTCTACAAGTCTCTACTCACATTCATGTCTTCCCATAGTTCTGTGGCCCACTGAACCATGGCTCTCTGTGTGGCCATGAGTTTGGAATTATCCAATGAAACTTTGTGAGCTCATCAGTGGGTACCCCCCAAAGACACTGACTTCCCCTCCCTCAGCATCCCTCAGAAAATAGTTAAGCAAGGAGGAGCAGGGTCAGTCCTGTGAGCCCCTTCTCTCTCTATGATTGACAGCTGGAAGGTCTGGTCCTGCAAAAACTCTGTGTAGACAGCTGTAGCTGCTGGGAGATCTGATTGAGCTGGCTGTGTCCAGGGATTTGTCTGTATAATTCGATCTCTGTCTCCCGCCTGTACCGTTATACTGGAAGATAGAACTGTGCACACTTACAGCAGTGTTTCACTCAAAAGACTCATCACCTTAGGTAAAATGAACACCGTAATCACACAGGACAAATATGTACATACACCCATGCATATGTGTGTATGTATGCATGCATGTTTATACATGTGTGCAAACAATATATAAATATATATTTATAAAAATTAATGAATGTGTGTTAATGAGAGATGAAGAAACACAATAGAAATGAGGTTTCAGTTTTCTCTTTTGTTATGTCCAGTGGCCTGCCTAATCCTAATAGTGCTACCTCCCAATGATCTATACCATGAGGACAGTCTCTGCCACTCAGATGAAGGTTGAAAGAGGATCTCTCTAAGCCGCACAGGCTTCAAATGGCTTTAGGACCTGTGATAGCTTAGCTTAGAGCAAGGAGAGTCTGCTGTCTCCAGAGAGAAAATGGTTAACATAGGGAAATAGGCTTCTATTTATTTTACTTGGAACAAGATAAGAAAATGGTGACTAGCTGGGTAGAAGTTAGAGGCAGGTGCAAATTCAACAGAGTATTGTCCTAGTCATCAGAATTGTGTACGAAAAGGGACAGAGTTCATCAAGCAGTCTACCAAGGGAAATCCCGAGTGACTTTACGCATGTCACTCACACATCTGGAATGACTGGTCGTTTTGTCACTCTGTGTGTTCCTCAGCAGAAATGTCTTAATGGAATAAGCTCTATTGTGTACATTTTGGGGATGGAGACAATGCCCAGGTAGTCAGTGTGCTTTTCACAGATAAGATTATCTGGGTATCAATTGATGATCCTTTTCACAGAAAGCATGACAATCTTTGCTCCATATAACCCTAAGTCTCTCCCCATCCTTCTCCACGCAGAAACAGCACAAGAACCAGGCAGAGTGGCTCCCAGACCGACTCATTTGAAACTTATTTCAAGCTCAACATTCTCTGCCATTGAACTTCATTAAATACAGCTGAGGTCTAATTGGAACTTAGCTGCCAATTAAGAGCCAAGAATCCATAGAATTGACTGCTCTTTAAATATAGGTTAGCTCAGCAAGCTAATAGTTCTTTTATGGTGATTCCATACTGGGCAGACATTAAATTGTGGCTCAAATAACAGAACAAACAAACAGTGTGTGGGCCTCTGGGTATTTATTGTGATGATGCTATATGAGTAATAAGTAATATCTGAGGGCGTTAGTCATAACTGGCGCTGAGTACTTCCTAAGCAGTCAGCCTTGGAACCAGGGTAAACAAGCCCTGGAATGCCCTTCTTCCTCTTGCATGTGCTCATACACAAGGGCCATGGGAGAATTATTGCCTCTCTAGATGTTTGAGTTGCTCATATACATATATTGGCTAATTTTGTTATCCAGAAATCTGGGGTGTTTGTGCAGGTTTGAAATTCAGCGGGGCTCCTACGAGGTCCTAAGAAACTGATGACACATTTGCCCAAGTGTCTGACTTATCTTTATGAGACAGTTTATTTTTTTCTAGTCAAAGACATGAAGATCTTTATGGATTATGGTCACAAAACAATTGGCACATGGTTTGGAAAGAGAGGTGAAGATAGCTGTGTGTTCTCCCTCTTTTGCTGAGACATATGCAGCTGAAGTATTCTCATATGGGGCTGGAGAGATGGCTCAGTGGTTAAGAGTACTGACTGCTCTCCCAGAGGACCCAGGTTCAATTCCCAGTGCTACATGGTAGCTCACAACTATCTGTAACTCCAGTTTCAGGGGATCTGACACTCTCTTGTAGTCCCTGCATGTACCAGGCACACATGTAGTGCACAGACATACATGCAAGGAAAACAGTCATACATGTATGAAAAAAAACCCCTTTCAAATTTGGAAAAAGGGGAGGAAAAAAAAAAGGGAAAAATTATAAAACAAACAAAACCATTCATACACATAAAATAAAATGAAAACTAGATAAATAAGATTTTTTTTACATAGGGCAGAAAGATTGTTCAGATGAGGGATGACCTAACCTAATCACTTCTTTACTGGAAAGTTCTAGGGTGACTCAGTGAAGGTAAAATAAACAGGTGAAGAAATCCAGTAGAAGATGAAAGCCCTGTAAGGAAAAACTGGCAGTAAAAGAAAGGTCAAACTCCAGATATGGACCCCAGGTAGAAAAAACAGGATAGATTGCTCCATTGCTTGTGTGGCATAAGGTTGATTTTAATGCTGACATTAATCATGATGCTTGGAGGGGACAGAGAAGGAGGACAGGGTTTCAGAGTGAAGCCTCTTTTATTGGATTCACTGTGTTTAAGATTAATATGTGGCTCTTTATAGTTTAGTTTAAGCTAATAGACAGGCGTGTCCCTTAGAAATGTGGGTCTGACACAGAAGCCATATGTCACAGCTGAGATTTTGATTTGGGAGCCATTTAAGCCACATGTTGCAATGGGTTGTCCCCAGTTTCACAGAAAGTGTCTAAACATCTATCAAATATAGAAATACTTTTCTAATATGAGCTACTCAAGTTCTTGGAGAAAGGGGCCCCATGCTGTCCTTCTCTCAGTGTTTCAGAAATGAATGAAAATCCAAAACTCATCTTCTGGTTACCAGATAAGGAACCTCTTCAAATACCCTCATCCTAGTCGCCAGTATCTGTGAAAATGTGAACACAATGGGAGAAGGTTGAAGACTCTGAGAGGGACCATAAAGGACTGCCTGATCCCTGGGATGTCCCCAGCTAGGTACTTGGGCAGCAGAGGAGAGGGTGCCTGAACTGACCTTGTCCCATAGTTACATTGTTGAATATCTTGATCGTCACCATAGAAATTTTGCATGATGGATGGAGATAGAGCCAGAAACCCACATTCACATCAGAGCAAGGGACTGAGCTACCAAGGTCCAGTGGAAGAGCAGAAGGAGGGAGAAGAGGAGCAAGGAAGTCAGGACCATGAGGGACTGGCCCACCAACTGAAACAGTGTGCTTGATCTATTGGGAGCTCATCAAATCCAGCTGGACCAGGACTGAATGAGCATATGACCAAACCGGACTCACTGAATGTGGCTGCCAGTGGGGACTGACTGAGAAGCCAATGATAATGGCACAGGGACCTATCTATCTCTTCTGCATGTATTGGCCTTTTGGGAACCTATTCTATATGGATGCACACCTTCTTAGACCGAGATGGAGGGGGGAGGGCCTTGGGCTTTCCACAGGGCAGGGTATCCTGCCCCATCTTAAGGAAGCAGTGGGAGGGAGGTGGGGGAGTGGGGGAGTGGGAGGGCCCGCGACAAGGGGAGTAAATGTAAATTTTTCTTTTAACAATTAAAAAAAAAGAAAGGAAAAAAAAAGAAAAAAGGACTTCCTGACTCCACCCAACTATGTCAATGGGAGAATGCTCAGAACAATACAAGAGAAACCATTGGATGGGAGAGGCCTCTAGACATGGAAAACATCAAAGAACCCAATGTCCTGGTGGAGCTTCCAGAAAGGAACACACAGCACAGTGCCAGCACCCCACTCTCTACTAGTGAGACCTGTGTTGGGCTTTGTTTTGATGACAATATGAAATGTCCCTCACAGGCTCATGTGTTGAATGCTTTGAGAGTCTGTGGAATTGAAGTCTTGCTGCAGGAACTAGATGGCTGAGGGACAGTCCTTGGGGGATACACTGTTGGTTTTTCCCAATGCTGTGACAAGACACCTAACCAAAGCAACTTAGGGAAGGAAGGCTTGATGTGGGCTCATTCTTCAAGGGAACAGTATTAGGTGGCAGGAACTTGAGGTGGCTTGTCGCTTTCATCCATGCTCAGAAAACAGAGCAACAGATGCTGGCGTTCCTTTCCATGAAGTTAGGCTCCCCAGCCCACAGTAAGAAGCCAGCCACATTTAGAATATGCTTTCCCATCTCAATTAGCCCAGTCTAGAAATTCTCATATACGTCCTGAGATCTGTCTCCCAGGTAACTCTGGGTCCTGTCCAGTCGACATTATTCCTTATCACAGTGACTATGTTATGCCCTAGTTCTTGGTTAGTTCTGGGCAGTCATGTAGGAAGTTATTGTCTTCCATCATACCCTCCCCCGCCTTCATGACATCCTTCCCTGTACATAGGACCAGAAACCATCAATCAACATAGGACTGTCATGTCCTAAATAGCATATCACCTAAACCTTGTACATTTCCACGATAGAATTCATGCCATTTGCATTGTGGCTAGAATTCTTCTCTTTTACTTTTTCCCCTTATCGGCCACTCAGTCTTCTTCACTTTAAAACTCCAACATATTTAACATAGGGTTAAAAGTATATTCATCCTGTGGCCCGTGAGCCACATCTGATCACACGAGGCCAAGAGTAGCCATGAATACATCCCCACACGAAATTAAATGGACCTAAAATATTTTGAGTTTTTAAGACTCAGTTGTGTGGTTCTTGGGTGTAAACTCTGTAGATAAAACACAAGTGTCCAGGCAGCGAAACGGACAGAAGCATGGGGCATGAGGAAGATTATATAAAAAATAGAAACCAGCAGTTGAGGCAAAACATTTTCCAAGGTCCTGACCTGAGTGGTTGTCTTTAAGCATACCAGAGCTCTGCTTGCAAACTCTGCCGTGAGCCCAGATTCCACTGCCGCACTGACGTCTTTCCAGCAAAACAGCTCATGGATGTTTCAAGCCACCCGAAGGTAATTTAAAACAGCAGAACCGTGCATTACTGCTTGGTGAATCACAGGGCTCTTTATTAAAGTAAGTTTGTCACACATCTGGTCAGTATTTAGACACAATGAGGCTTGCATTTACTTTTCTGTAGGCCTGAGATAATAGTTTACATATAGACTCCAGTAGGAGGTTAGGTTTGTTTATTCCTGGAAAAACCAACCAAGCTGCAGTATCAAAGGGGGCAGAACAAAGGGTATGGTTCATTTGTTGGCTGAGGGCAGCCCCATTTCAGACCAAAGCTTAGGGGTACACTCCTGTGGCTTGATCCCAAGAGACAGACATGCCACTGTAACTTATTGTCCACCCCAAAGAGCACACAAGCCTAGGCTGGGCTCTGCGGCTATGTGCTTGTCTGCTTCAGAAACGGTGAACTCAGCTTCCTCTTGGACCCAAGCTTACAATCAGCAGACTTTCAAAGTCCAGACCCCTGTTGACCCCTGTAGCGATTTTTTTGACAGCCATCTAAGGTTAGGGCTTCTTCGCCTCTGAACAAAAAGCAGATCTCCTGCTTCTCCAGAGTATATCTTCAGAGGAAATCCACCCATGCATTAAGAGGTAAAGTGCCTCTGTTTTGTCACCGAGCTGAACCCTGGATGAGAAATCTTGAGTCTGACCCAGATACCTCACGACAGACACAAACAGGATGTGAGAAAAGCCAGTATTGCTGAGCTGTTCTGTTGTTACCCTAGAACTACTGGATGGAGAGATGGAACCTTACTGCCCTGTGAACACACAGGGAGAGCCTAGGTCTTGACAGTGACTTTGTATATGGGCTGAGACCATAGGCATCCAGAGGTGAAGACTTCAGGGTCAGAGGCTGGGCTTTCTCTGCCTTGTCTGGATGCAGCATCTTCTTCCTTGCTCTCTCTGTGGCTGTGCAAGGGCTCTCATCGTTTCCAGTTCTACTCCCATTTGCTAGCCTGCGACTCTGAGCAAGTTGCTTATGTTCTTTGAGGAGAAGATGAACGTAAAAGTAGTATCAGTCTACTGAATTATTACACAAAGTAAATACTTCATGTTCTGCGGATGAATCTAGCTACTCTCGTACATAGAATACACTAAGATGTAATAAGTACAATATTGTTCCTTTCTGTGCATCATTGTGTTTAGGAAGATGAACTCAGGAATTAGAAAGCTCCAGTTAAGCCCCAGCTATATTAATGCACGCTGCTTAATTTCATATCAGCCTTCTCATCTTGAACTAGGGATAAGAATCAACTATTCCAACAGAGTGATGCAAAGATCAAATAAGCTTCTACATGCAGCATACTTAAAACAGTACTGCGTTTAAACAATGCAAACATTATGATGCTTAGCTTTTATTACCGTTATTACCCTCCCGACTGACATGAGTCATATGTAGTTTCATGGAGCTGGTAGATGATGTTAAAGAACTTCTCTGTGAGTGAGATGGATGGATGAGTGGATGGGTTTATGGATAATGGGTAGGTGGATGGGTGGGTGGATAATGGGCTGATGATGGATAGATGATGGCTGGTTGGCTGGATAGATGAGGATGTATCAGTGGGTAGATAATGGCTATTTGGCTGTCTAGTTGAATAGAGAGATGATGGATGGATGGATGGATGGATGGATGGATGGATGGATGGATGGATGGATGGATAGATGGGTGGATGGATGGTGAGTGGATGGATGGATGATCAATGAATTAACTTTTCTTTGGAAATTGGAGGCACTTCATAATCCATTTTGTGAAAGAAAAAGAACCAAAAAGAAAAGAGTACATAGATTCCATTAGGGTAAGAGGTGCTCATAGAGGGTCCCTGTATGCCATACACTGTAGGTTTCAGGGACGCTACACAACACAGACAAAGCCTCTGCTCTGTGACATGAAGGCCAGCTCGAGAAACATCAGCTATCCTTGTATCTCTCATCCTGGTGACTCACTTAGCAAATGAAGACAATGAAACCTAGCAAAAGCAAGGGATCCTGGGAGATAGTCACTTGTAAACACACTGAGTTTGGTTTGTTTGTATGTGACAGGACTGTATGTGGTCAGTTCAAAGTGTCCTGTTCTGACATCCTTCTTGGTCTTGGAGGCAATATGAACTAATGGAAAAAGCTACTCCCTGGGCCAATCATGGCAATGGAAAGTATGCTGAATTCTGTAGCTTCAGTTCTTCGCTTGTATATTTGAATATCAGGTTAAGACTACTCAGCAAAGCTTGGCAGCAAAGATGGCGCACGCCTTTAATCCCAGCACTCGGGAGACAGAAGCAAGTGGATCTCTGTGAGTCTGAGGTCAGCCTGGTCTACAGAGTGAGTTCCAGGACAGGATCCAAAGTTACAAAGAAACCCTGTCTGGAAAAACCAAAAAAATAAAAACAAATTAAAAAAAAACCTCTCAGCAAGTCCTTGCCTCTGACATGCAGGGGTTAGATAGCGCTTTCCCATGAATGGCCCACACTGTGTCTTTAGTGCTTCTAATGGAATGTGCTGCAAATATTAACAGTTGGGAGAACTTTGTATAAAACTTAATTTCTTATTTGAGACTTCAGAAGATCGTTATGGCAGTAATGTGTGGCTGGATGGAACATGTCCCTGGGATAGGACAAGAGATTTCCAGGGTGGCCTGGCCCCCATCTTTTCCCGCTCATGTACCACATTGGTCTGAGTTATGTTGGCTCATCTGCCTGACCTATACAGGTATATGCATTGGCAATGACAGTGTAAGGATGAAGCTTTGGTGGAGGACATCCGGTGAAAATCAAAGTACACTTCTTACTGGTCTGCTCAAGAACTGTGGGGGGGGAGTGTGCATCTGTGTAGGGGTGAGGGTATATGCTCGTGTGACCGAATATCAGGGGTCAGCCTCAAGTATTGTTCCTCAGAAGCTATCCACTTGTTTTGAAACAGGGTCTGTCACTGGGACATGGGGCTTGCAGATTAGGCTATGATGGTTGGCCAGTGAGCATCAAAGATGCTCCTGTCTTCACCTCCCTGGGCAGAGTTGCAAACATATACACCATTTTTGATTTTTTTTATGTGGGTGCTGAGAATCAAACTGCTCTTCATACATGCATAGCAAGAATTTGCCAGTGGAGTTACTTCACCAACCATAGGGTTATTTATCTTGTGGTAGAATAATTCTTCCTACTAGCTCCACGAGAGATTTAGGAGCAACACGGATAGTAAAATAAAGATGTGGCCATATAGATCTGACAATATACGTGTCCCAACTCCCATGGTAATGTTTACTTTGTCACCAAATCCTTAAGTAGAGGGGAAGGAAGGAGAATGAGAATCTGACTGGAGGAACCAGCAACTGAGATACAGTGGGCTGGCTGGGTTTTGTGAAGAATAGCAATTTGGCAGATTTCTTCATCTCCCTCCTCCCTGGGGCCAACATGAGTCTTATTTATAACTCAGCTCCCAGAGCCCCTTCACATTAAATCAGTGACTGAAAAGCCTTCAGGGCGGAGAGATAGAAGCAACATTCCAGACATCTGGACTAGAATGTGTCACAAGGCAATGAAACGAGCCTGGGAAGGGGGTTGGGCAGTCTGGAGTCTTCACTCTGGCTCCCCATCAGCCACTGTTAAGCTGTGTCTCCTTTCCATAAGACATGAGGAGAGGGTGTTTGTATCAGTCTACCTAGATGGGGCTGCTAAGAGCTCCGACAAGAAATCTAATACAGAGATAGACGTGTCATGGGTAGTATAAGAGACTTGGAATGTGTTTCTCTTATTTGATAAGTGTTCTACTCTTCTGTGAGGATTTGTGGGGACAGAATAAAGCTACAGGGTGATGAGTATTCACTGGGGCTTATCCCTGCACCATCTTCTTAAAAGCCAGGTATGTGTGCCAGGGAAGAACCTTATTTCCCATATTCCAGATGGTACAACAGAGCATGTGAGCCTAAAATGTAGACTTGGGAGATGATTTTGCAATGCAAGCACACTGCTCCATTCCATGATGGCCATTGTCTGGAGGAAGCTGGGCACAATGACAGATTCCTTCAGAAACATACCTACCAAAAGAACGATAACCAACAGCTTCTATGGTGAGTTAGGTAAGAGGTATAATGTTGATAAGTTTAAAATTTATATTACATTTATTCCTCTGTCTCTCTCTCTCTCTCTCTCTCTGTCTCTCTTTCTCTCTCTCTCTCTCTCTCTCTCTCTCTCTGTGTGTGTGTGTGTGTGCACGCGCGTGCGTGCACGCGCCCACAGGGAAGTTGGAGAAAATCAGGAGTCCTTTCTCTTCTATCAGGTGTCATGGGGGTCAAACCAGGTCATAGCCAATTTGTTTATCCACTAAGTCATCTCACTGGCCTTGTTTATAGTGTAAAAGTGAAACAGTCTAGATCTTGAATGACTCTCAAAGACCCATGTGTTAAAGGCTTGATCTCCTACAAAGTGGTTTTATGAAGGATGGGGCAGTAGAAGCCCTAAGAGGCAGAACTTTATGGGAGGTCCTTAGATAACTGAGCCCATGCCTTTGACAGGGATAGAGGGACCATAGGTCTCTCTTGTCTCTCTGGCTCATGAGGAAGAGTGCATTTTCTCCACCATATGTCCCTGCTGTGATATGCTGTTTTGTCACAGCATGATTTGTGACCAACTAATCATGGATCAAAACCTCTAAACACTGTGAGTCAACAATGAATCTTTTATCTTTATGAGTTGTTTCTTTCAAGTATTTTGTTTCAATGACAGGAAACTGACTAATATCCATAGAAACTCTCCAGCTACAAGATCAAGAATGGAGGGATTTGAAGCCATTGAACTGACAAAAACCCTGGAAAAGGGAAAGTGGAAAATAACATGAGACCATCTTCAAACATGACATTTCACATAGAAGTGTGGCTTTTCCTGCAAAGAGAAATTTACAGCCAATCCAGAAGTTAGAGAAGTACTGAATTTTTCTTATCTATACACCCCCCCCCATTCATCTAAAACAGCAATTAAGAATGCAAGCTTGGGGGCTGGAGAGGTGGTTCAGTGATTAAGAGCACTGACTGCTCTTATACAAGGAACTGGGTTCAATCCCCAGCATCCACATGGTGGCTCACAACCATCTACAACCCCAGTTCTAGGAGATTCCCCCTCTTTTGACCTCCTTGGGAACCAGGCATACATGTGGTGCATGTTCATACATGTAAGTAAACACTCATGAACAAATAAACTTTTTTAAAAAAAGAATGCAAGCTCAAAGTTATATGGTTGCTTTTAACTTCCGCCATTATCATTAGCAAGCTAAATAACCCTTGTCAATTTACATATCTCCTTCAATTCTTTTGTCTTCAGTTATTATTCTAAACAAAAAAGGCCAAAGATATTAATTAAAAATTGTTTGGAGGATTCACTGAATTGATGCCAGGAATGTTATTTATGTAGGATTTGGCATGTGTGTATTATTCAATAGCAGTTGGCTAGTCTTCTTTAATAAGTCTTTACTATGTTCTGAATTCTGTACTAGGAGTGGGGCTACATTGGTAAATAATGCATAGTCTCTACTCAAGAACATTCCGATCTATGAGTGGATAGAAATCCACAAGATTAGCCCTGATGTTGAAACATCTGCAGCTAAAAAGGATTGGGTTTCCTTTAACAGCTGTTCTGGTAGTAGGAAGGTTTATTACTTGCTCATGGGGATGGTGCAGAGCAGACTCCAGCTTCAGAAAACTCCTAAGACTGGATGATCTTTAGTTCTCAAGACTGAAGAGTCCCTGATTCTAAATGATCTCCTGAGACAGTGTTGAAAAATTATATCCTAATGCATAGCTACAAAATATGGTGGGGACATGGAGGACCAGTCCAACACTGGGTGATAGTCCAAAGCAAGTCCAGACAATGCAGTGGTTACTTGGTCTTGTCTGGCATTTTGGTCCCTGTATCTCAGGTTAATGGCCTCTCTGTCAAACACAGATAAGCCCTGATTCCTCTTATTATTATGAATACAGGAAGATCTGCAAAATCCCCTAAAATCTCTTGACCCGGTCTCCATATCACGTACCCACCACTCACTGGGACTTTGCTTATTCTGAAATTATAGGGAGCTTGACATCGTATTTAGATATTTGATGCAGGTATTCCACAAATCCTCCTGTGACAAAAGTTTATTTAGAGAAGTGTGTCTGGATTTCGGCGTATGGCTTCATCACATGCTACTGCCTTGCTTGCAGGTTTGCCCCTGATCTGTCACTCAGACTTAGAGGCTGTGATGACCACCATGACATCAGCTTCAGACCCACAAGGAAATTCTACAATGGAGATTCTTTTCAGATCATCACCAGGAAACATCCTAAGCACACAACCAACATGTAGTCTCAAATTACTTGTTTTTGGTTAGTTATTTAGGTGTAACTTGATCAGCCATATTTGGTTGATATCCTTGGGAGGCCTGCCCCTTTCTGAAGGGAAATGGAGGAACAGTGGATGGATAGATCCATCAGGGTGATGGTAGGTGAGGCAGAGTTGGGGATAGACTGGGAGGAGAGGAAGGAAGGAAAAGTGCAATCAAGATGTAATATATGAGAGAAGAATAAATAAAAATTTTAAAAGGATATAAATTGAGAAAAAAGAAGGGGAAATAAGTATTTATTAATTTAGGGGAATACTTTGGAATATATTACTTTTCCCTCCTTTTATTGAAAACAGATTCTTTTCTCAGACAATGTATCCTGATTATAGTTTCTTCTTCTTCTACTCCTCCCATTCCCATCTCCCCTACCCTCCCATCTGGATCTGGATTCATGCCCTATCCATCTCTCTTTAGAAGAGAACAGGCCTCTAAGTGATAATAACAAGTCATAACAAAATAAAAACAAAGCAAAAACCGTCACACTGAAGTTGGACAAGGCAAACCAACAAAAGGAAAAGAGCCCAAAAGAAGGCACAAGGATCAGAGACCCGCTCATTCACATATTCAAGAGTTCCATGAAAAAGAAATACTAAAGTGGAAGCTATAACATATATGCAGAGGTCCTGGTGCGGACCCTTGTAGACCCTAGGTTTGTTGCTTCCATCTCTGTGAGTTTCATATGACTTTGATCAGTTGATTGATTAGGAGGGTTGTTTTCCTGATGTCCTCTAACCCGTCTGGCTTTTTCATACTCTGTGCATTCTCTTCCACAAGATTCCCTGAGCTCTGAGGGGGGGAATTGATGGAGACATCCTATTTAGAGCTGTGTGCTCCATCATCTCTCTATCTCTGTGTAATATCTGGCTGTGGCTCTCTGTGTTTGCTTCCATCCATGGCAGGAGGAAGCTTCTTAGATGATGGTTGAATAAGGCGCCAATCTCTGAGCGTAGCAGAATATCATTAAGAATAAATCCTTTTTTTTTCTTTTTTAAGGGCAGTAGTATTTGGTTCCACCCCCTGAGTCTCTGTGTTATCTAGTCTCTAGTTATTGGTCACCCAAACAGTGCCAGGTATAGCTTCCATCTCATGGAGTGGGCCTTAAGTCAAACCAGACATTAACTGGTTACTCCCACAAGCTTTGTGCCACCATTGTCCTCCATATTTTGCAGGAAGTACAGCATTGTAGATCAAAGGATTTGTAGCTGGGTTAGTGTGTTTATGTTTCTCTTTTGGTAGCCTTCAGAGTCCTTTACCATACCAAAGACCGTAGAACACAGGACTCAAGGTTCTATGTAGGCACCAGTTTCACCTCTCCATGTTCAATGAATTGTGTGGGTGTTGTCTGCAGCAATGGGATCTTGTTATTAGCATGTGCAAAATAACCGATTGTCTTGGCAAAAGCCTGAATTATTTTAGAATTTCAATGGGACCCCTTTGGTCAACAACTCAATTGGATAATCCAGTCCTGGCATTGGAAGATTCTTTGGGTGATAAGAGATAGCCAGTTGGGGCTCTGTCTCATCCCTTATTTGATGGTTTTGTTAGGACCACTTTCATACATTTTAGAAGGCTTCTAATAAACTAGGTTTTCACTCCACCCCTCAGATTCCCTTGGATTCTAGCTTACTTTCTCCATATTCCTTTGAATTTGATTATTCTTTTAAAATATTTTAAAAATTATATGCAGATGTGTGTGGGAATGGGTGTCTGCTGATGAGTGAAGTTGCCTGCAGACGCTAGAAGAGGAACTGATCTTATAGAGTAGAGTCGTTAGTGATTGTGACTTGCCCCATGTAGTTGCTGGGATCCCAACATGATCTTCTTCAAGAATAGTGAATGGCTTAATTTTGTACACAATACTCCCAGAAGATCCTCAGTATTGATGTGCACTGAGAGACAAACCCATAACACCTAATCTGCCATTCTCATTGACTCAAATAGCTTAGCATTTGTTTCAGTACAGCCTTCCAGTGGTCGCTGAGCTTCATGAATGTCAATTTCAACTCTGGAACTAGAAAAAAAAATAGCTTGAAAGTAGGATTATCTCGCGAGAGTCATTTCATCCTTACCATGATAGAAATCAACAGTTATTGAGCTTGGTGTTAGGATACAAGAACTATACACTTTACTCATGATCTTTACCACAAGAAGTAAAATAACTAAGAATGCATCATCTAAAGAATGAAACCAAAGCTTAGAGAAGCTAATTATCTTGGCCAATAATTCTAAATCTAGGGCCAAAATTTAATTTCGCAAAGCATTTGTTGTGCTGTCTGGATTCTTATCAGGATTCTAATGTGAGGACAACACACGTTTTCCATACATAGTTGGAGAATTATTCAGTTGTATTGCATAGAAGCCTATTCTGGTCGATCCCCCTGGTTTATTAACCAAGTGACAATGGACAACAAGAGCGCTTGTGATTTCAATAGAAATGGTATTGAAGCCGGGCGGTGGTGGCGCATGCCTTTAATCCCAGCACTCGGGAGGCAGAGGCAGGCGGATCTCTGTGAATTCGAGACCAGCCTGGTCTACAAGAGCTAGTTCCAGGACAGGCTCCAAAAGATACAGAGAAACCCTCTCTCAAAAAAAAAAAAACCAAAAAAAAAAAAGAAAGAAAGAAAGAAATGGTATTGAATCATTTATTTTTACGAAGCCTCGATTTAAGGAATGTGATAGGTTAGCTAAGGGAAAATATCTTACCCCAATGGAATCTCTGTGTAGGTTTTGGTTCCCAAAGGTTGAGATCCAGATGTCCCATGTTGGAATGCATCTAGGGTCACGATGGAGTGCAGTGATGGTGGTGGGATGCATTTGCAGCTTGTCTTTGTCAAATCAATATGAATTCTATTAATATCTTTCTCTTCAGGAAAAAAGATAAGTGAAAAACTGAGACATCAGACTGCTCTCTTCCACTTTGCATTTATAGGGTAAGTTGTAAGAATATTTTGCATATATTTTACTTACAGAATATAAACTATGGCCAAGTTCGTGATAGCCTGAAACTCCATAGTGACTTCTCTCATTTATGCCAACATAAACAGAAAATATATCTCCTTCTAGCTTTATACTGGTGTTTGTTGAGTTGGATAGTTTAAATACTACAAGCAGTACTTTATAAATTATTTTTGAAACCTCCTTTAAATTTGGGTCTGGGGTGCAAATTTTAATACAGTGTCTTCGACTTTCTGGCACTGAGCCTCTCTAGTGCTGATGGCGGACCCTCTCTTAAAGGATCATGGGATCCTCTGGACCGTAGCCCATTTGCAAGGCATCAGCCACATTAGCCGTGTTGGAAGCTGCTGCAGTACAAGACCCTTCAAAGGATCCCACAAAGAGATGACCATGGGGAAAATGATAGAAGAAAAGCTTACAAAGGAAAGATTGCAAACAGCCAAAATCAAAAGAGATGAAAACAAGACCGAGAAGCAGGAAACTGGCAAAGGCCAGTGGTGCCATCGGTTCTTGTCCGTGAGGACAAAATGGAAGCCTGGGAATTTAATCTCTCACTGTGAAGTTTTGCATCTGAAACTGGGGGTGGGGGAACTAAGCCATTGAGCCCAGTGTTACAGGAAGCTCTAGCTTCTCTCTCGTGAGCTTTAAGTTGTTTGGGAAAAAAGCTTCAAATTAACAATATAGTAGGGTCTGACCTTAGGAAAGCAAAACCCCCACACATACTTTGCCAATAAAAAAAGCTCAGATGAAGGACTGAAGTTGGCAAACAAGCAAAAATAATCAAATGCTTTACTCAGCTGATAAACATTCATGGAGGATATACTAGGTCCCAGGTCCTAGGCTAGGCATGGAGGTTGCACTGCCGAATGACCCGTAGGTTTTGTATTCTAGGGTTCCTCCGTAGGGAAGGAGGGTCATCAGTAAATGAGCAATAAGTGTGCAAAGTGATAACTCTTGAAGCCTGAGGTTCTCACATGCAACAGCATTGTCTACAGCTTCAAGGGGTTAGGTTTAGAAAGCATATCTGGCATCTGGTGGGCACTCCAGAAATAGGCAAGCTTCTCTGTCAGGGGTCACTAGCACTGGGTTAGGAATTTCTCTAGCAATCTCCTCCAGCTTCTGCTAGAGCCCTTGCTGATCTTAGCCTGGTCTGATGCAATCCAAATTCTGCAGCCACCATAGGAGATGGTAGTCAGTATCAGACATACGTCCTTTACTCTCGGCTGGTGCCCCACTCCCATTGGCCGCCTCACTATATTGACAGAAACCTCTCGAGACACTGCCTTTCATCCCTTTCCTTCCTAACCTGTTAGTTGAGCTCCATTTCCTCTGCGATTACCCAGTTAAATGGCCAGCCAGGGCAGTATGATTCATTCATGCTAGTGCGTGTTAGCGGGTGACCTGTCCAGGTAGGAAAATATCGGTAGCATATCATTAGAGCAGAACATGCAGGCAATAAAACGTCAAGCTCTATGCCAAGCTGTCTCCACTTCTGGGTCATCTATCTCCTGGAGCAACTAGTAAAGAAGCAATGTCATGGGGTGTTTGGGGACCTGTGTCATATTCGAATAGGATATTTGGGGCTTCTTTCTATTCTAACTACCTGCAAAGAGGAAGCTAGGAAACATGGCTGAGGCTTTTTCAGAGGCAGGCAGTTGGAGAGACAGCAGTGCAAGCCACTTCATTCGGAGGCAGTTTTCCTAATTCTAGGAATCCAGGATTTGGAACTGTTTACAGAAGCATTGGAAATTGTCTTTGAGAGGTCATCACAGCCTTTGGCCTCTGCTGAAGCTGAGGAAAATGAAAATTATCTGCTCACTTCCCAGCTGATTGGAACCGAGTTAGAAGTCAGGTTTCTTCTCTCCTGCCTCAGAATATTGTGTGCACCAATCTAGTCATGCATCTCTGTGTGAGTGTACACATGTGAGTTTTTAAATATGTTATCTGTTCTAGAAGGGGCTTGGGGGGCAGAGGATCAGAAAGCGTGGTCTCAAGTCACATTTTTTTTTACTGGTCCTCACTTGACTCTCGGCTACATATAGTCCCATCCATTTCCATTCAGCTGTAATCCGTTCAGTAGTTCCCATTCACATTGTCCTAGGTCACTAAGATAAATGTTTCTATTATAGATATATGTATATCTATTATATATAAATACTTTATATAATTATACATATAATTTATATATAAATCACTAATATACATATATACGTATAAAGCACACACACATATATTAGATATAAATATATCTATGATTGAAATAGTTGACTAAGGAAATAAGGTCAAAGCCTATGCATACTACAACTCACCCTAGTGCATCATCCCTCTAAGGTCCAGGAGCTCCTGCTGCCTGGCCACCCACATCTGAGACTGGAATAACGTTGACCTTTACAGGTAACACTAGGGAATAGGATGACCTCTTGATGAAATGGCAACCTCTAGGCTGTTCCCTGGCAGAACACTGGGACAAGCAACCTCAGTGCTGATGCCCTCTGCTTATCATAAAGCTCCCCGACTCCATACCTGAGCCCTTAACCAGACAAACGTTAAGGAAAACGATGGTGTGCAGAAGGAGGACAGGGAGAGAGACAAAGGCACATGGACCACTCCAGGCGATGGCTAATGAAAGAGACTGCAGAGCAAACAGGACAGATGCCAGTCATAGAAGGGGGTAGGGGTGACTCTCTTGAGCCCAGTCCCACATCTGGGGATGTCTGGCTTTCTTCTAAGTGCCTCCTTCCCTCCTAAGCCTCACGCTGAAGCTGATACTAAAATAATATCAGCAGAACCTCTAACTAGGTTCATAGAAAAGAAAGGGTTGGGAGAGGGAGTGCAAATGGGGAGGTGGGGAAAGGAGGAAGGATGAAGGGAAAGCATGTGGATGTATAAAAGATTCAGAAATGCAGGCAAGAGTCTTATGACGCAAGACACCAAGTTGGCAGGCCAGTTTGAAGATCAGAACAAATAAACAAGCACCGCTATTGTGAATACGAGGGAGGGAAATGAAATTCCTGCAGGGTGAGGCTGCTCACAGGGATGGGGGCTGCACAGAGCTCAGATTCCAGTCCCTGGGACCCAGGCCAAGGGAGATCTCTGGTCACCTGACTCAGAGAGTGTTCATCAATCTGAAGGCTGTGATTTCCCCTCTGCTCTGGGTGGGCATGCTGCTAGCATGCGTGTGTCAGCCACAACTGTGCTAAGGAGGTCAAGGAAATATGTGGAAAAGGGCAATTGTCTGGGGGGGGGGGAGCAGTGATTCCCAGGCACCTTTTTTTTTTTCTTCCTCCAAACTTCTCTGGGAGCTGTCCTATTGTGTCACCATCACTTTCTACTGGTCGTTAGCAACCCTTCTGCAAGTTCAGTTGCTAAATCTATGAGACTCCCCAAGATAGAACCCCAACACCCCTCAGGGGCGTGTGAGTGCACAGAACAGCCTCGTTAGTGGCCATGAACTTGGTACAGCCACAGGCCAGCACCATTCCAGTACCATGTGATATCGGCAGGGTTACTCACTTGGTTGCCCTCCAGCAGGGCAGCTGGGGACACCTCCTTAGAGTGGCTACAACAGTCATCACTGAAATGAGTCAGCCCAAGCTTCCCTCTGCCTGAAGAGGAAATCTGAGGTTGGCTTTGGGGAGAGATAGGGTCTACTGGGTCCACCTCTGGGAGGAAGAGGCTGGAACTGCCCCTCACCTGGGATGCACATAGCACGGTGTGTGTAAAGGTCAGGTCAGAATGTAACATAATTTAATGCCAGAGGTATGATTGGCAGGAAGGGCTGCACTTACAGGAGCCCAAAGATGACTCTACTCAGTCACCTAATGATGATAGCATCTCAGATGCCCGCCCATTCCATTTCATTGATTTCACTCTCATTTTTCTGCTCTTTGTCACCTCGAAGGGTTGTCTATTATGTATCCCTAATATGTTACTGGGAGCTTTTGCCCTTCACTGCTTGCCTCAAAGAAATAATTCAACTAAGACACTCTGGCAGAAGCTTATTTGGCAAAACAAACATATGCTACACAGAGATTGAGGTGGGCTGTCCCGAAAGGCAGGGCATTACAGTTCTGGGAACTATGGCCCAGTCTTAGGATAGGTGCTGTCTGGCTTCCCGCCCAAGGTTGAATCCATTTTCTTCACACAGGTTAATTTGTGCAGTTTGTAATGCTACATCTGCTGTTCCTTCACATTGCTGTCAACTGTAAGTGACAGTCTCATTTCTCTAATAGAATCATAGCCTTCCTTCCAGAGAGCCCGCTTCTCCTGTCACTTCTAGTGCCCATGGCCTTCTACACTGTTAACCACATGGCAGGTTCGGTCTACGGTGGTTTCCATCCCTCAGTTCCTGGGGAAGAGAGATTTTCCACACCTTCATGTCAGTTTCTACAGGCAAGGCTTGATTCGGAAGAGCTCTGAGGGGAAGCCTGCCCTCTACACCTTCATTTTCTTAATAACACCTGTGGTTTAATTGGCAGATTTCCAGATGCCGGCCTGCTCGTTAGCTCGGAGGAGGTGCCCGTTACCACTACAATCGCTCCTAGAGGTGCTCGGTACAAAACAATCATTGTGCTTACACTCTCGAAGGGGTTTCTCAGGTATTTTGACTCGTGCTTCTCAATTCTCTGCACTTGGAGCAGTGTGATCGACTTGGGGTACACAAGGAGACCATCTGAAGCCTTTCACATGTTTGCAGTAAGTTTCGGCCTCCCCGGGCTCCTGGGCAGATCTTCTCTCGACGGTACCACCACCCGACGTGTTCTTAAACACATGGTTCTGCCCTCTCCTGTGGTCTTCAAAGGACCCAGGCTCCAGCCAGGCTCCATCATAACAGTCTGGCTTCCCAGAGATCCTGTAGCCCTCTCGGTATCAGCGACTTTCCTGTTAGCGTGTTAAAACACTTGTTTTAACAGAAGTGATAAGAGGAAGGGTCTATTTGGCTTAGGGTTCCAGAAGGCTAGATGTCCACAGTGGTGGGGGAGGCATGTAGCAAAAAAGCTGGCGGGTCACATTTCAACCACACACATAGGGACAGACGACAGACAGATAGAGACAGAGAGACAGGGACAGAGGAAGTAGCACAATGCTATAACTTCTCAAAGCCCACCTTCAACAAGGTTGCACCTCCTAAATGTTCCATCACCTCCCCAAAGAGTAACACCTACTGCAGACCAAGCACTCAAACACACGAATGAGCCTGTGGGGAACACTTCTCATTTAGAGCCCCCAGCATGTTACACTGCACTGCCCCCCGTCCCTGGAGCTCAATGAGCAACCACAGTGTAATGAGATGACTGTGGGAGCGCTGGCAGGATGATTCATTCCATCTGGGAATTGAGAGGTGGGTGGGACCGAGTCAGAGGGTTGCATTGAGAGGGCAGTGTGTTCAGCCAGTGTCCTGATGGGTAGGAAGCATGGCAGCAGCATCAGAAACGGAAAAAAGAGCTTGGGGGAAATGGGCAGTTCTCAGAGCCTAATGGGCACGTTGGCCGTTGACAATGATTATTGAAGTCTCGGCACTCAACTGTGAGGTGATTTAAGCTTCTCAATTTTTGAGTGAAGAACAAAACAACCCCTTTTACTGAACATGAACAAAAGGATCTTCCCCGGGGCTAAAGAAATAGCTGTCATTAAAGTGCTCATCTGGCAGGCAAGAGGACCTGATTTCAAGCCCCAGTACCCGTATTAAAAAGCAGAAAAAGCAAGCCGTGGCAAGCCATGAGCTGCCAGCACAGGAGGCAGGGGCAGGAGACCCCCAGGACAAGCTGGCTAGCTAGAACAGCTGAGTTAGAGAGTTATCCATTCAGGTGAGAGACCCTGACTCAGTATACAAGGTGGCGAGTGATCATGAAAGAAAGCAAATGTCTACCTGTAGCCTCCATACAGTGTGCACACATGTGCACACATACGTGAATACACATACAGACATGCATACCACACACACAAACACATGCAAAAACTGTCAAGAATACTACTGGTTCGTATTTTCTTCTTTTTTTTCTCTTTTGTATAGAGGATGTATTTTAAAAAAAATTCCTACACAGATATTTTCTGAATTAAAAGCGATGCACTTAGCAATCTTTCAGTGCTCAGGTAGTGTGAAACCAGCATGCATTTGGGAGACATCTTACTTAGGACATAAAATTGTGATCTTTTCCTTGGTTAGGGAGAAGCAATGTATAGTCCCGTGATGCTGCACAGTGGCAGGTACAGTGGGTCACATGGAAGCTCCCAGCCACCCACATGACCAGGAGATGCAAGGAAACTCCATGGTAGACCATGATGCTAGGCCAGGGTGTGGGGCAGGTGAGGTGATTTAATGTGCTTTCTGCCTAGACATGAAGCCATGGTTAGCCAGGGACAGCCTGCAATCGTAACATGACATATGGTTGCTACAAATGAATATACTAACTCACAGAATGAAGATATTAACACAAAAGCCCTTGGAAAGTCTTTGCTTGAGAAGGAACTTTGTGATGAGTCCATACTTGAATGAGTAGTTTTCAACTTCGGTTGTGGATTAGATTCTTCTAGGGCACTTAAATGTTCGTGTCCTGCCTACGCCCCAGACCAGGTAACTCAGAGCACCAATGCAGGGAGTAGGATCTGCACATTGGTATGCCTTTCCTTCATACATTTAAATATTTGTTCATGAAATATATTCTGATCATGGCTTCCCTTCCCCTGACTCCTTCCAGGTCTTCCCCACCTCCTCGCCCATTCAGCTCCACACTGTTTCTTTCTCTCTCTAGAAAGCAAGCTATCAGGTATGTTTTTGAAATTTCCCTACATGATTCCAGTATGCAAAGTACAGTTGAGAAATACTGGTCTAGAAGGGCAGTTTATTATTTTTTAATTGTGTGTGTGCATGTATGCATACACACATGCGTGTGGGGCCTGCCAAGACCAGAGGCTTTGGATCTAGAGAGATACAGCTGGTTGTGAGCCACCCAGTGTGCGCGCTGAGAACTGAACTGGGATCCTCGGCAAGAGCAGCACACACTCTTAATTGCTAGGACGAATGAATTAATGAACACTAGGTTTAATTGGAGACGCCATCTCGAAAAGTAGGGTAGCAAGAGACTGAGGAAGACACCCTCTGTAGGAGGGTCCATCTTTATTTCTGTTGCTTTCATTGGTTAGTAAAGAAGCTGCCTTGGCCTGTAAGATAGGACACAGCCCTTAGGTGGGTGGAGTAGACAGAACGGAAGGTGGTGAGAGAGAAGGAAGTGGGAGAGCCACCATGATCCTC
>JAQHUG010000006.1:8014435-8025321 GCA_028555095.1 Dicrostonyx torquatus | reverse complement strand
CGTGATTTAATTAATACAGTATCTGTGTGGTTATTTCGGAGTTGAACAGCCAGGACAAACAAACAGCATTTCCTCCAACAATGTTCCTAAGCAAAACCAGTGACTCAGAGCACTCAGAGGAGGAACGAATCCGTGTGATAAGCCCATAAGACTACGTAGCATAAGAAGTTCACTTCTCTGCATACATAAAGCTTTCCCTGAATTTGCGCCACCACTGAACATGAAAGTCTTTTGTCTTTATTTTCAGCCTCTTCAAGAGCCACAGTCTTCCTCCCCTACAGACCAATGGACTCCCCTTCCTGTGCCCTCGGTTGCTCTAGTGAGACTCTACTTTGTGATACGGAATGCTGAGAAGCTACAGTTGACTAAACTCATTTCCTCTCAGATATTGTCCTTGCAAGGCAAAGTACACCCCCTCCTGCAAATTCATATCCCATCACCTAAAATGCCTCCTTTTCTTACTATATTTGTCAAAGTAATTGAACTGCACTGGAAAGGATGGGGCGTTTCTTGCTAGAGGACCCCAAATGAGTCCTTATCTGGCCGATGGTGCCCGCCACTCTGGCTGTGCCTAGCTGCGCACAGAGGCTAACTGGCTGCTAATTAGAGATAGGCAAGCCTCGAAAGGATCTGACTCTGATTCCATTTTGCAAATTGAACTTGCATGTTTGCATATGGATTTGGATTTAGGCTGGATGCGAGCTTCCCTTTGCTTATTAACTTGAACTTCTTGTTCTTAAACCCAGCCAAAAGGCTGCACACTGTCTGCTGTCTGGAAACACATGGGCAGGAAAAATGGCTTGTATTTTTGAAGTCTATTTAGAGGGTTTGCACTTATATGTCCCAGCTGAAGAGAAATCCTAGATTCATATTTTGAATTGCATCCCCTTCCTACAGCCACATTAGCACCAGAATTTTCTCAAAGTTTTGGGGTCTGGGCTTACTGTTGCTGGTACTCAAGGGTGTGCTTCTGTCTACTTTTTTCCTTACTAGTGGATTTCTTTGGCAGTAACACCGAATGGAAAAGTCAAAGAGGTACTCGTGACATTTGGTTTTCATCTTGTGCTGATTAACTTTACAAACATATTTTCATAGAGTTGCTGCATTATTCTGGAAGCCTTATAAATTGACATCAATTATATCTTGCATGTGTGATTATTTAATCCTTATAATCCCTATTTTGCAAACAATATGTAAGATTGTTTGTAGTTAGTTCTACAGCAGTTATAGAATTAACCATGCTATGCTCACACCCTATGTTTAGTCTTAGTCCACTAATGTGTAAACGATGATTAAACAAAAGTAAGCTATGAGAATTATTCTATCATAAATACATGTTGTCCTGGAATGAACTGTAAATAATTAGATATGTATTATAGAGAAACACAGATGAGACATGAATTTTATAATATTAGCGTTTTGGCATCACCTAACGGGATGCCTTTAATTTTTTGTGTAATGAGATAAAACTCAGGAAGAGGGTGGTTTATTTAGGATGGGGAAAGCTTGTTGGTAAATCCAGTTAATACTACTTTCAGACTTGTGTGCTATGGGACAGAGTGCCTGGCATGGGCTGACAGTCAATTGTGCCTTAGACACAGTCAACTTGACTGCCCACAGGCTTGCTCAGCGTTTATCTTGTTGAGTGCATATCACCAGGGGCACAGTCCTTAACTCTGGCATTTCTGACTAGTTTTCATTATAGGGAAGAAGGAATCCATCTCTCGGGGTGGAATCCTCTTAAACAAACCTACAGTTTGAGATACCATAACCCAGAGTGGATATTCTGTTACAGCACGGAATACCGTTTTTCCTCCTTGGCTAAACACACAGTATGATAGCTGGAATGTTGAAATACATTTTGAAAGGCACAGCCAATGCTCCAAAGCATACTCACAGACCCAAAGCTAACGAGAAAGCCCATAGAGCAGTAGAAGTGGGAGGGAGCCATCTTCTGATCTCCAGGACCTGATGCCAAAAAGGTAGGTAAATGGGTATTAGCCCTCCATCACTGACAGTTTGGGCCAGATCCTCCATTACAAGACTGGCTCCTGTGCAGCATCCCTGTCCTTGGCTCCTACCTACCAGCAGCACCTCCCTCCCACTTCCTCACCATCTGGATTAGCCAAGATGTCTCTAGATATTGGCTGTTGAGGTTTACTGAGAAAACTGAAATTGTTTATTATAAGTGCTAACCTTCCAAGACAAGCTGCATTGTAAACGTAAAGGCAGAGGCAGAACAGTCCTGCTTATGGCAGCAGCTCTCCAAGAGGAATCCTTCAGGATTCCAGTGGCAGATTAGAACCACTGAGATATCCAGCCTTGTGGACTGAGTGACTACTAGATTCCCTTTCTTTCCTTGTGAGACAGTCATTCTTGATCTACTCAGACCATACCCTGGAAGCCAGTCTAAGAAACCTATTTTTAATTATGTCTATATTTATTCTATCAGTTCTGTTCCCTTGGGGAACACTTACAAACACACAAGGGTGAGACACCCTTGTAAGAACAATATATGCATAGAACCAAATATTCCTGTACCCACTGGTTAGCCACTGGGAGGAGCCACGGCAGGAGAACCTTGGCTCCACTGGTAGGAGCCACGGCAGGAGAACCTTGGCTCCACTGGTAGGAGCCACGGCAGGAGAACCTTGGCTCCACTGGTAGGAGCCACGGCAGGAGAACCTTGGCTCCACTGGTAGGAGCCACGGCAGGAGAACCGTGGCTCCACTGGTAGGAGCCACGGCAGGAGAACCGTGGCTCCACTGGTAGGAGCCACGGCAGGAGAACCGTGGCTCCACTGGGAGTGCTGATAAGAGCTCAGCAGAACAGTGGCTCCACTGGTAAGAGCCACGGCACCGGGGGCAAAACAGTGATGCAGGATGCCAATGATTTCAGTGGAAATCATGGCCCTCTGCAGACCTCATCAGCGAAGCAAACCCAAAGTGTTTGCTTTCCCCTACGATCGGGGCTTTTTCCTAAGTTACTTTGTACTTTGCCAGCAAGTGAGTCGCTCCTCATAGACAGAGCAGCTGCTAGATGGTTAGAAAGAACACAGTAGCCTCATCAGTCCTCATGCCCAACTCTAGGTCAGCAAATACGCTGGGAGCATATGCACATCCAGCACAGAGGTGATGAAGATTTCCTAGCAATACAAGCTTTCGGTCCCTCATTTGGGTGTGCCACTGTCTGCATTAGAATGACCCATTTATGGAATAGATGAAGATAGAGAGGAAGGAAGCCTCTCTAATAGCTTGAAACTCTAAACACAAATGCTTACCTTCTTCCAAACACTTGTGTTTCAAACATGGAATGTTAGAGCCTAAAAGAATTCTAAAAGCAATTGTTTCCTTAATTTATGTTTCAGTTTTTGAAAGTTTAACCTCAATTTCCTAACGGAAATCTCTCAGGAGAGAGGGCAGGAACATACAAAGAAAGCTGAGCATGTTAAATGGTTTTGGACCAGTGCTTGTCCCCAACCTGCCCCGGATCTGGTCTCATGATCTGCAAACATGTTCAGAACTGGTCCAGAAGTGACTAAGAACATCCACTCTGAAGAGTGGTCACCGTATGGGTTTTAAAATGGCAAAGGAATGTAAACTAAGCCAACGTGTTGAGCCCTGGCTACCTGTCACTCTGCAGGAGGAACCCGTGTTGTCATTTGTTGCTGGTCATCATGGTCATGGTTGCTTCTCTCTAGGAAATGTTTCTCTAACAGTAGGGAGTCTGCTTCTTCCAGCACTAAAACTATCTGGGTTTTACCCACTGACATCTTAGAGTCTCTTCCATTTACAATAAACAGTCACACAGGCACTCACTAGACTGCCCCTCCTCAGTGTGTGTGTGTGTGTGTGTGTGTGTGTGTGTGTGGTGTGTGTGTGTGTGTGGTGTGTGTGTTGTGTGTGTGGTGTGTGTGTGTGTGTTGTGTGTGTGTGTTGTGTGTGTGTGTTGTGTGTGTGTGTGTGTGTGTGTGTAGTCTGCTCTTCAAGTCACATTTCAAGGGCCTGAGAGAGAAAACAACTGCCTTTGAAAAAAATACCTTTATTACTGTTTAAGCAAAGGTTATTTCACACCAGGTTCCTTTCTGTACCAAGTCATCCTTGATACACCTTTTGTTAATATATTTGTTTAATTTTTATTTTGTTTTTTGTTTCATCCCTTAATAGTAAGGAAAGAGGCAAGACAAAAATAACAGTAATGTATGGCATAATATTTGAGACATACTTAAATGAAAGATTACTTGTTTAATTCCAATTCAAATATAATTAGCTATCATATGGTTTGTCTTCAGTCTGCGACTCATCCAAGCAACTAAATGATGCAGATTGACATGGGAGAGATTAACAGTGCCCAGATTAGGGTGCCAGCCTTCCATGCTTTCATGGAACTGTGTGTGAAGCCATACGTGGCCATTGTCTTACCAGACAGAAGGCATGGAATACAAGATACCCTTTGTGGGTGACACAGTCATCCATGGACACACAGCAGCTACGGTTGTCTGCATATGGTCTGTGTGAACAAAGGTATGGAGGTAGGTAAGCAGTGCTTCGTAGCACTTCTACCCATTTCCTGGCACTTAGAATCTTTCTAGCCTCTCTCTCTGAAATGTTTCCTGGGCTTTGGGCGGGATGCTGTCAACATCCTGGCTATGACCATGTAACAGTCACTTATTCTAGGCAATTTGGCAAGTTATAGGTCTTTTCATTATCATCACTCACTGCAAAATAAACTTCTCAAGGCTGCAAGCACCGCTAAGACACATGCACGTGTGTGCACACACAGACATATAAGGCTGCTTCACTACATGTTCTTTCAGCAAAATATCACTCACATGCTCACCCTGGGGCCTGTGACCAGGCCAGCCGATGTACTTTGACCAAAATTTATAATGCTGGATATACTTCCCTCTTGTGGGGCAGGCATCAGATCCATTCAGAAAGTGGTTGGTTACCCCCAAATAATTGCACCACTGTTTCTCCAATAGTCATGTCTGAGTCAGTAGGTCAGTGTTGCCAAGTGCAGTGTCTACAGCTGAGGAGAACCCCTGACGACTTTTCTTCCCCAGTCACATGTATCATACCTTACAGGAATATGACGTTGATGTTTTAAATGACTATAAGCTAGATAATATTTTATAGACTCAGAAAAAGACATTAGGAACTTTCACAGGACTCTATGTTGTTAGCCCAAATAAAATAATCAGAGAAGGAGCAGATAACAGCTACTTGTTAGGAATGGCAGGGTGGTAGAGTGTGAATCTGCATACAGTGGCAAATATGAGTCTATTCAAAAAGAATGAGGCAAGGGGGGGATTCTAAAGATAAAAAATAATAATAGTAAAATAGTAATATTACCAATTTTGAGACAAGGGCCGCGGCCATGCTGGCTGGTAGCAAGAATGGCAGCAGTGTGAGGTTAAATAGACAATTGTTGGGCCAATGTCCCTGCAGAAGCATTCTTCTGTGCAAGCGTGTGTTTCCTGCAGAGTATTCTGAGATAGTAACTGCCATGCAACCTTCACAGTCCTTTGGTCTTCCTTCTCTTTTTGAGTTGGGACTGACACCAGCAGCTCCATTTTGATTCCAACAACAGTTACATTTCATCCAACACTGACACACCTCTTCACAGGTTCAAAACTTGTTATCTTTAACACCTGGATTTTACGGTACTGAGTGTTTAGAGATAGTTCAGTTATAATTAGAAAAGGAAGATGAGTGTTTATTATTCTTCAGTAAAGTTCCAATCATGTGCCAGAGAGAACACAGCAGAATGCTCACTCCTAACATTATATATATATATGTATATATATACATATATGTATGTATGTATATATATACATATGGTGAGTATGTGTTCATGCAGGTGTATGTGTGTACATTTGCATGTAGAGGCCAGAGGTTGACATGAAGTATCTTCCTTTTCAGTCTCTACCCTCATTTTTTGGAACAAGGTCTCTCACTGGACACAGCTCACTGGCTAGGCTGACTGACCAGTGAGTGTTGGGGACCTGCCTGTCTCTCCCCAACCAGGGACACCAGAAGGGTAGCTTGTATGTGGGAACTGGCAGCCTGAATCAGGACTGCATGCTTGTATAATGGGTTCTTTACTGGGCCATCTCCTTAGCTCCTAGAGCATTCTAAGGGCATGACATTTAGAGATGGCTAGCTTCCTAACAGAGATACTCACCTTTTCAAAACATGTTTGGTGCTCAATAGCTGAGTACTTGCATAGCATAACTGAAAGCCCTGGCTGGGTTCAATCTCTATTATTCTCAGGAAGTAAAACAAATATAACATGTGCCCTATACCTTTCCAGGTTCTTTCTCAGAGGATAAAGGTGAACTTGGTGAAGATCATTTAAAAGATAATTTTGTTTGTTTTTAATTTCTAAGCTTCTACCAGAGTGATTGCTTTCACCCCACAACCACCCCAACCAAGCTCCTTCTACACCACGCCTGCCTTTTTCATTATTCTCAAATCACTAGAATTCTCCATCTGAAATACTGATCACTGCATCACTGTCCCACCTACCACCCCCTCGGGCCCTGAAAACTCGACCGTCCCAAACCAACCAGCCTCACTGTCTGCTTTTGAGATCACCTTGGACTTTCCAGTCCCTGAGAACATCTGCTTCATCCGTCTCCCACGCTGTGCTATGTCACACTTCGGTGGCTTTACTAATTCCCTGTCCTCCGCAAGCAGAGCTCTTATCAACTTCATAACTCAGCCAGCTCCTACTAACGCCCTTCAAATCCCGCATCCGGCATTCTCCCCACCCCCGTCTGCTCCTGACCTAGACCCTGAACTAGGATAGACTCTTCCCCTTGTGATTCTTAATTCAGGATAATCCCAATATTTACCTTACAGTGACAGAGTTATTATGCAATCGTTCCTTACAATAGACTATCAACCTTTTGAGGGCAACGATGCCGCTCATTCACTGAACATGCAAAAGGGAACACATGGGAAATGATGGATATCAGCAGAAATGAAACAGACGCAAGCATATGGGACTTGTATGTCCTTAAGAACTTTAGAGCTCCCATTCTCCGTGGCACAGGCTCCTCTAGCCTCGGATGTGCACAGCCATAGTAACATCAGCATCTATCATTGTTGTTCTCATTGTCCCGCCTCTACTTCATGCCTGGCTACTGGCCAATCAGCATTTTGCTAAACAAACACAAGAAACAAATCTTTACAGGGTAAAACTGATGTCCCACAGCATATGTGGCATCTCTCACACAGCCTGTGGAGAGTCCTTCCCACCTTTGGTCTACTTTTGTCCCTTAGTGAGTCCGGATGTCAGCTCCCTCACTGATGGTTCTCACTCTGCCCCTCGACATTGGAATCAAGATGGCAGAGCTGTACTGTCCTCTCAGCACAGGACCATGCTCCCTCCAGGACCTTGTCTTAACCTCACTCTCTGCTTTCCTCCATACAGACAGCTTTAAATGCCAACTATTGCTTTGCCCTTTGCACTAATGTCTGTGCAAACAAGATTCTTCTAGACTTTAGCACTTGATGTCACTCTTTTTTCCCCAGGGAATTTCCTCCACATCCCAGCATCGCACGTTGCTTAACACAGCTATTTTCTATTTGAATAAACCTGCCATCTGTTTTGAGAAGGCCCATGAGTATCCTGAACCATGCTGCCTAACAGGTCCAGGTTCAGGCTGAATGACAGCTGGGTTGTATAATGACTTTATATTATTTTGTGTGTGTGCAAAGTCTAGATCTCCTTCTTAATAGAACACACTTGTGGATATAGCTATTGTTCAAACAAGCTCCTGGGTGAGTCTACAGAACAGAATTTCTAAATTAGCTAAATAACTAAACCCAAATTCTCAAATATGTTGCTCATCTCAAAATTTCCATAGGCCAACTCCATATAACAACTACCCTTTGATTTCCCAACAAATTGAAACTTTGGAGTTGAAAAAATACAATATTTGAAATGAAATTATTGATAAACATATTAACAGATTAGGAAAACAGACAAAAACCAGTAAACTTAAAGATAAGTCATGAGCCGGGTGTGGTGGCTCACTCCTTTAATCCCAGCACTTGGGAGGCAAAGGCAGGTGGATCTGTGTGAGTTTGAAAACAGCCTGGTCTACAAAGCGAGTTCCAGGTCAGCCAGCGCTGTTACATAGAGAAACCCTGTCTCAGGAAAGAAAAGGTGATCCTCAGACATCACCCCCTTGGGCGATTGTTTCTTTCTCACAGATTTGTTCAGGCCTTTTCTCCTGGAGATAATACATGTGGAATTGATAAGAAATCGTCTGTTTCCATCTTCAAAGCAAATCACAATAAAGTTTATTAGTGATAGTGATTCATGGTTATATAAAGTCAGCACTACATGAAAAATTGTACAATGTTTAGTTATCTGTTGATGCACAATGAACTATTCCAGTGACTGCCAGATTAATACAAATATTTGATCATCGCTCACAATTTTGTAAGCCACACACAAGTCACATACAGGATATAGCATATAGGGTGCATGTATGCAGGGTGCGGCACACAGGGTGCATGCATACAGGGTGCATGCATGCAGGGTACAACATAAAGAGTGCATGCATGCAAGGGGCAGCAGAGATCTATTATTCCACATGATAAATATGTATTAAAGAGATCGTGCTGGTTTAGAGGGTCAGCTGTGGATTCCCTTATGAGCCTGGCATCTTGCAGAGGTAGCTGGCAGACTGAGCTCAGACACACAGGCAGCCAGGGCATCTACCTACAGTCTCTCCAGAGTGTCCGTCTCAGGAGAGAGGGCTGCTGACATGATATGGCAGGCTGCCTACAAAGCAAGTTGTCCAAAAGACAAACTTCCATTGCTCAAAGGAAGCGCAGTGACATTTCTGCTACTGTCACTTGATCAAAAAAGTCAGAGTTTACCTAGGACAAGAAAGGATACAAAGCTTGCTTCTCAATACAAATATTCTGAAAGAATTTGAAACATGTATTAATGTCTCATCAGCTATTAGTGGAAAGATAAGGACATCTTTCAAAGATTATCAGATGGTCACTACTGAATGCAGGAGGTCACACTGAGTCATATAGCAAAGAGCACAAACTAATAGGCCAAGGGATGCTAGCCATCATGGGTTGGCCAATCTGTAGCATTTGATAAAAAATAATTAATATTTAAAAACTGATAGAGATGTTTATGTAAAATTTGAGTTGTCAAGTTTTCTGGGGAAAAATTAATTTAATAACACTCAGTTTGAGTGGGAGCCAAGTGGCTTGAGATGCAAAGTTATATCCCTTGCAGAAAAGACAAAGGGTAGCTGGACTGGCCCAATCTTCTCTCTTCCACCATCTCTACAGTGTCATTGGTCTGCTCCCCTTGGATTTGAATTTGCCACTTCGACCCTACAGGTGGAAGTATACATAGAGCCTGTCCCTGTCACCAGAGACACACATCTGGACCAAGTGTGAGCGGGCTACACTTGCATGTGAGGTCTTAGAACCACTCACTCTTTTGCACTGTCCAGAGACTTATCTTGTGAGTGCGGTGTACATACCTCAAGAGATAAGGAACTTGTCAGTGATCTGAGAATGAACTTTTTATTTAAACAGACTCATTTTCTTCACGTGTGCTCATGCATGTGCAGGCACCTGTGTCTATGCAGATGCATGTTCACATGTGTGTACATGTATCTGGAGGCCAGAAGACAACCTCAGGTTTCTGTCCCGAGACACCACCCACCTGATTTGAGACGGGGTCTCTTCATAGCATGCATTTCTCCAAGGGAGATAGGCTAGACTGGGCAACAAACCCCACAGAGGCCTTCTGTCCTTATCTTCCCAGTGCTGAGATTCCAAGAAAACAGCACACCTTGATGGTTACGTGGGTTCTGGGAACTGGTCTCAGGTCCCTGTGTTTATAAGGCAAGTACTTTAGTGTTGAAGCTGTCCCCCAAAGCCCATCAATATTCTTATTTTTAACTCTATAAAAAATTACCATCATACCACTATAAATTTTCTCTTTTAAAATAGTGAATATTCCTAGCTTAGGCAAAATCTTTATTATACATAAATTTAAATAAACATGTATATAAACATAAATCTGCATATAAAAGAGCATTTTGAGCAAACTGTATCCCTATTCTCTTCCTGACCATCTATTGCCTCCCTTCTTCATAAATGGACAAACCTAGAATTTTGTCCAATGTTTGCTTTATATATTGACAACATGTATATATTTTTCTAGTCTTGGAATGTAAGTAGGGAAATATATTACATGTAATACATATGGCTCGCTTTTCTCATTTCCAGCTATATATCAGTATTTCCAAGACTCATCTCCATGGAAACCATAGATAGCATCCATCCAATTTCCCCATTCTCAGGTAGCTCTCTGTTTCACGCTTTGCTACAATTCATACTCTTCTGTAGATGGACACAGGTTACCTCTGTACATTGGGGTACAGTGAAAAACTGATACTGTGAGCTTTCTCTTTCATGTGTATGCTCTAGATTATAGTCCTAAGGGGAGAGTCTCTGAGCCTTAAGGCATGAATGTTTTCAAGTTGTCCGAGTATTACATGGCAGAAGAAGAGGCTCCTTCCCAGCAGCAATGAATGAGACCTCCTAGTAACATGTTGGTCAGTCTCTGGTCTTTATGGGTAATTTGACTTGGAATCTTCCTGGGGGTGACAAATATTGCCTGATTCTAACTTTAATTTGTTTTTATCTGGTTGCCAATGAGGATGAGCATTTTCTTGTAGATTTTCTATATCCCACGTTTCCTTAGTGATTGTCTAGCCCTATGTTGTATTGACAGTTCTTTTTCTTACTTATTTACAGGAATTTTTTGTTTTTGACACAAACCATTTGTCAGTTATATGTGTAATGATTCTCTGTCCCTTTAAGGGCAAG
>JAQHUG010000006.1:7970748-8009058 GCA_028555095.1 Dicrostonyx torquatus | reverse complement strand
AAAGAGGATACTCCACACAGGTGGTATTGTATCAGAAGCCAAAGGATGTGACCTAGACACAGAGAGACTTAGGGACACCCAGGGGATTAAGACATTTATGCCACAGTTATGCAACCCAAATACACATTTCATACAGAAAATCACCCCATGTGGTCTTGCACACTTGTGTAAAAATCCCTCAGCAGCTTATATCCACAATGACAGAAGCAAATAGAGTTGAGACCCCCTGCCCCTCTAAGTCTTTTTAAATATCTAGTCTGATGGCTTACGGGAAGTGTTGGGAGGCCTTTGTTGTATAGTAACTGGGCAAACATTGCCAGGATGAGCTCAAGTAGCTTTCTCTCCCACATCAAGGAATGAGCTAAATGAAGCTTTAGTGTCCCCCTTGACAGGAGGAACAAAGATGCGTGCTTCCGCTATGGTCAAAACAGGCTGTCCCTGTGGGTGGGCCCCTCCTACACACGTCTTCCAGTTGTCTTCCAGCTCTGCTGTGGCTCTCTGTACTTCGCCTAAATTGTATTTAAGATGTGTGTCGTTGACAGAGGCTTCCCAAATTATACCACAGACGGCCATTAAGCACAGCTCAGCTGTAGGGGGCTGCTGGGAGGGATAAATTCCACCTGCCAGGGGGTTTAGAGTGGCGCTTGAGCTCATATTAACTCTGCTGCAGTTGCTATTGGAATTGGGCACGGCAGGATGACAGGCTCCGCCCTGGCGATTATTAGTGGACGGACTCCGCTTGTAACTCCAGAGCGTGGCTGCTGTGACCACAGCATTCTTAGTGCACGTGACCATGAGAGCTGCGAATACCAATACATCCCTGTTTTTAAGCTTTCCTTTGAGGAAATGAGAACTGGTTGTTGGGAATATTAATTGATGAAGAATTCTTATTGGCTGAAGCAGAGAGGCAGAACTGAGCCATCTATGAATTCCTTTGGAAAAATACCCTACACTCCCCAGCACACACACACCCCCATCTACATACACATGTTCTACACACGCGCACTCCACAAACATGTTCTGGGACACTAGGAAGCTCTTGCGTGTCTTCCCAATTTAGCTCAATAAAAAACGGCATTTCCCTGTTTCTCTTTGACAGCACCCCGAGAATCTGGATGGCGAGACTTGAACACGTGCCTTTACTCCTCCAAGTCCTGCATTCTCTCCTTCCAGGTAGCACAGCTCAGAATGGATGGTGCTCTTTTCGGGGCCAACAGGCTCCAGCAGCCTCAAGGTTCCCCACTCCACTCCTTCCCTTTAGGTGCAGAACCACTTCTCAGCAGAGCGTGCTCAAAGACATGCACTTGGAAGTCAGCCAGACTTGGGATCAACCTGGAAACATGCTTCTTCCCTCTTAGCAGTTTCTGATTCGCACTGCTTCCTAGGATGTCAGACACTCAAGGTGTCACCCAACCTGCTTTCCTTCTGCCCTCACTGTGCCTCATGTCCCGTGCCTATGTCTCCCACTTGTCCTTCCTGATTCAGACCAGGAAAGGAAACTCAGAATGTGAAGAGTCGCATCTGACACAGTTCTTAGAAACACAGCAAAAACAAAACAAAAAAATACAAAACAACAACAACAAAAAATAAGAAGTCTGACTTTAAAATGTACCAGCGGTAGAGGGTAGGGTTGATCTCTGTTCTCCACATGCACAGATACAGATGCATATGTACATCTGTACCCACACATGCATATGTACACATGCACATACCACATAAACAAGTAACAATAAAACTAGTAAATAAGTTAAAATGGACCAAAGGCTTTAATAGGCACTTCCACTGTCGTGACCAGTCAGCTTGTCCATACATTTCTAAGAACGGGAGTGTAGATTAAAGAAAGAAAGAGACAAGAGACAGAAGAGAGAGTCAGAAGGGCTTCTAGTGATTACTGTAAAAAAATAAAAAAGTTTATTACCCAGAGTGTTGATATACCAATCAGAAGAGGCAGGCAAGCGTGATTACCTCCTTACATCTCAAAGCACCTAGAAACCACATCCTAAATCAAACATCCTGTTGTCTGGTGTTTGAGGAGCAAGACATCCAGTAGTCACACCTTTGGCCAAACATCCTATTGTTTATCTTTGAAGAGCAAGAATAGATTTGAACTCTTTGATCATTAGTCAAGATGGAACGGATCCAAAACTGTGGGCCCTCACATTCCACCAAGACGTACAAGTAAAAAATAAGCCTAGGAAAAGATGTACTATATCATGTTACCAAGAAGTTTCAAATGTAAACACTGAGACAGACGACACATCTGTTACAATGGCCAGCATCTGGAACATGGACAATGACAGCAAGGACGTGGACCAGCAGATGAACATGCCCAGCATGGCTGCTTCAATAAACAGTGTGTTGTTCCCTAAATTCACCAGATGAGATTGCCCTTCAACACATACCCCAAATTCCTGAAGACTTATATCCACACAGAACCTTTATGTAAGTACTTATAGAAGTTGGACTGACAGATGACAAAGCCGGAAAACAATGAAGATGCCCACTAGTGGGTAAATAAGTAAAGAAACTGGCATATCCAGGCAATAGAATATTATTCAGGACTAAAATGAACCAAGCTATCAGGCTATAAAAAAGGATGTAAAGGAAGCTTATATACATATTAATAGGAACCAACATGAAAAGGCTGGATGATAAACAATGCCAACTACAGGATCCTGTGGGAAAAGCAAGCACAAACACAATGTAGGTAGTAAGACTGTTGGAGGTCAGAGTTTAGGGGAAGGGAGAGGTGGGGAGGTAGAGTGCAGAGGATTCCCAAGGCACTGGGACTTTCTGCATGACTCTGTAGTAGCAGCTCACATTAATGTATATTGACAATATCAAGAGTGAACTCTATATGACAATGGTGTGTTTATGTATATTCGCTGAGTGTAACAACTGAACCATTCTGATGGGAGTTTTGATAACTGATGATTAATGCAAGTTGGGTCAGAGAAAATATAAAAACTCAATGTTTCTGTGAATCTAAATCAGTCCCTGTACCCTCACTCAGACCAAATCTAAGTTCTAATCACTTCAAGGTGCTACACAAGCTAGCATCTTCAGTACAGACTACAGGAGTCTGTAGGCATGGTCAGTACTTAGGGGCAGGGGGGTATGGATGCCATTGGAGGAGGCAGAAGGAGAGCACAATGGAGGAGTGGAGACCCTCAGGAGAAAGGAAGCAGGCTGTAGAGAAGAACAGTGAGCTAAAAAGCCCTCAGCCTGAGGGATCAGGGAGAAGCAGGGACAAGGGAAGGACGGGACAGAGAAAGTCAGAGACAGTGGGGGTCAGGATCTGTAGCGAGGATGTCAACTCGCTGGCCATGCGGAGGACTTCAGGTTTTATTCCAAGTGAGGTGAATATTTTAAGCAAACTTGTATTTGTATAGTGCAACTTGTATTTGGAAGTGGCCACTAACTTGGTGTGTTGAGTTTGGGCCACAGTGGAATAGACAGACATGGTGAGATTATTAGAAGCTTTTCTAAAATTCCATGTGAAAAATGAGACTAGAGGAGCAGGGGTCTAGAGTGGTTGACAAGCGGTTTCGGGTCTACATATTTTGGAAGCAAACTCTACAGGGCTTACAGATGTGTTGGAAATGAAGTATTAGAGGAAGAAAGGAATGCAAGACAACACTGAGGTTTTGACAAGAGCTATGGAGCGGATGGGTTTGTGTTTATTAACATGGAAATTTGGTAAGAGGTAAGAAATTTATTCTGAGTCTACATCAAGTTAGAGGTACCTTTTAAACAATCAGATAAAGTGTCAAAAAACACCATTTGACATACAGATTGGTAGTTCAAGGGCAAAGTCTGGCCTGGTTCCTGGACAGACACTTCATTGTTTGAAACTTAAGACATGAGAAGGAACCAGATAAGAAAAAAGAAGATAGGCTTGCTCTGTGAAAGGAAAAGACACACACAGAGAGAGAGAGAGAGAGAGAGAGACAGAGACAGAGACAGAGACAGAGACAGAGACAGAGACAGAGAGAGATCAATCCTGTGGGTCAAGGAACAGGTTTTAAGAGGGCCTGTTAAGGCCGGGCAGTGGTGGCGCACGCCTTTAATCCCAGCACTCGGGAGGCAGAGGCAGGTGGATCTCTATGAGTTCGAGACCAACCTGGTCTACAAGAGCTAGTTCCAGGACAGGCTCCAAAGCCACAGAGAAACCCTGGTCTTGGAAAAAAAAAAAAAAAAAACAAAAAAAAAGAGGGCCTGTTAAATAACTGGTAATAAGCTGAACAGAGAACTGAACACTGAACTCAGGAAAAGGGAAGTTGGCATACCAATGCTAATTCCTCAGCCAGACATCCTGAATGAATTTTCTCTCTTGATCACCAGATACCATTGCTACAGGGACCTCATGACAGTTCTTAACTATGTGTTATATACTTACGTGTCTTCTGTGGTGCTTACACTCTATTGAACATAAACGTCAACAGGGCAGGGCTAAAACTCTGTCTATCATTCAGGGCCAAAGACTGTGGCACCCACAGTGGTCCACATGTACCCCACCATGCATACATGCACACACATATGCACATATACACATCACATATTCAATAAACACAAACATACATCACAAATACATCACACATATACCATACAAACTACACACGCATACACTCCTCAAATATAAATACACATACGCACGCCAGACAAACTACAAACAGACACACACCTTAAATACATGTACTACACATCATACACGCACACTTACACAAACTTAAATATAAATGGAAACACGTCACACAGATATATGCAAATGACTTCTTAGAAGAATGGGGAAGGAACCACCAGTAGAGCCTCATTTGTTCAGGCACCCCATTCACACCCATTTGGTCTTCATGACGACCCCAGAGGACCGCCTGTGCCTCATCATTAACCAGCTCCTCCAACATGGGGAAAACTTGTTTTTCTCCTCTGGTTCCTCATTTTCTGTAACTCAAAGGAAACTGCATGAATTAATGGATTTTGCCAAATATATCAGCCTACAATTCTTTAACAGGTACAAATCTGGCCTCCTAAGAGCCAAGCTAGGGACTGTTCTAACCATCTCTTCCCACACTGTGTTCCTGACCTGAGGCTGCTTGGATGCCAGGACTAGATCTGACCACAAGTTCAATGTTACCCACAAGTTCAATGTTGACCACAAGTTAATGCTTACGAGACACACAGATGAGAAAGAAGTTTTGTCAGTGGCTCGTGTGGTGGTGTAAGCACACTGGCCTGGCCATTTCTTCATAGTGGTTTTAGGGGAAGACTTGTGAAGGAAGAGCAAAGGTGGAGGTGCTCTCTGCTGTCCCTGGGCAAAGGGGTACAAAGATGAAGACCGTAGGGGAAAAGGAAAGCTACTGAAAAGTCTGCTTGGTCAGCCTTAGTCAGGAATCCATAGCAAAGCCCTGGAAGAGCTTGGCTTGAGTCTTTAACTCCAAATCCATAACGAATGCCAGGTGATGTTGAGAAAGCCGTTTCTCCAGCTTGCAGTTTGGTTATCAGTATAAAAATGATGGAGGTAGACTTGACCCCTTGCAAATACCCTGCCATGTTAAAATCAAGGCTTCTCTGGCCAGGAAGGAAAGGACAGGAGGTTGTTTCAGCCTAGTGATAGCAACTATACATTTACAATACTCAGATGGCAACCTCAGCCCTGGGAAGCATTTGTGTACATAGAAAAATAGGAATTGCTTATGCTTGCTCCAATTACAAAAAAAAAAAAGAAGAAAGAAAGAAAAAGAGAAAAGAAAGAAACAAAAGAAAAGAAACAAAATAAATGGCTATTGCCTGTCCGAAGAAGGCACCATAAGTGTGGGCAGATACCCTGTCCATCTGATGCCTAAAATCACTGAACTCATCACTGCTGTTGCTTTGGGCTAAGGCTGCTCAGCAAACCAGGGCTAGTTTAGTCCAGCTTCATTATCCTTCCGGTAATAACTCTGCCAGTATCAACAGCACATTCAATGTTCTCCTCCACTTGTGTCCACACAGTACTAGCTTATCTCAGATCTTGTTTGCATTCTAAGGAAGATTTTTGTCAACTGAGAGACAGCAGACTGGTGATTTTACCCCAGAGCCAGACTCGCAGGTTAAATTTAAATAAAAAGGCAGACAAGCAAGTAAAAACCTTCCTGGACACAAAAGAGTAACCTCAAGTAGATCAGCAGCAGAAGTAAGCTGTAACATCAGCCTCATTAGCGTAGCCCCGGGGGACAGGAAGCACCGAGTTATTGGCTGGCGAGGATGTGATAAGAAACTTGATAATGACCCTGGCTGCTGAGGTCAGGCCTCTCTCAAGCAAGGAAAGCAGGGGCCTGGCAGTGTGTGCATGTACATAGAGGCTTGTGTGCTGTGGCTGCACACGTGTGTTTAAAGAAGCTGTGGGTGGGACAGTTAATATAGGGCTTTTCCATCCAGGAAATCTATAGCCCTTCCAAAGCCTAGACTTATTAAAATCTTGAAGTTTCTCACATCTGTTACAAGGCATGCATCATAATTTCGGCACGCTATTGGGTGGCGTGGTTGGGTCTGAGGTTACGGGCATGCCAAAGTCCTCTCACTGCCAGCCCAGGGATCATTATTATTGGCTGCCCTTGGGGCTGCCAAAGCTTAAGAAGCAGGATTCTGAGAAAGGCCATCGTGCTGGAAGGCTGTGAGCTGGCCAGCTGTGTGGTGGTCCTCAATGCCCCAATCCTCTCCCCTCAGTGTAACCGGAGCCCCTGTGAGAGCAGCTGACCCCTGAGGGGCTTCAATGGCTATAAAAGTCCCCTAATAGCTCCTTTGGAGTTCCTGTCCCCCGGACCACCACCATGCCAATGGAAACTGAATTGGGTCCAAACAGGATGAACCAAGCTTCTGTGCAAGCAAGAAAGTTACCCCAGGGCTGAAGGGCTTTAAACGGCCTGCGGATAATGTTTTATTGCCTCGGCACTGGGGTGATCTCAGCCCCCTACACTCAGCTTCACCTTTCATAACGTTATTTTTAGAGTTCTCATTACACCCAGCTTAAACTAAAAATACGATTCCCGGGAATAGCAGAACCTAGTTTTAATTGTGCAGAGAGAAACAAGGGCTCAGGGTCTCTGATTACATACGATGGTTCATGTGTCTGTTGTCACCGTAAGGGGCATGCTTTCTTGGAGTCGATTCGTTTTGTTTTGTTCTCTCACTTTGCTTTTTCAGCACTGGGGCTGTCCCTGCAGCTGATGCTAGGATTTCTACCGCTGTGAAACAGGACCCTGGCTTGAAGGAGTTCACCTCCAAGGAATGCCCTCACGCCATTCCTGTCCATCTGTGGACAACCCCGCATTCCCTGCTGTCCCTCTCACAGGGAGGTGGAGGCCCTGTGGGAGATGAGCTCGGACTCTGACAAACGGTAGCTGGTTTTTGTACTTTGATCTTCAACCTTTGGGACAGCAGGCACACATCTAGTCCTCCTTAATCTTACACTTGCATTAAAAAGAACAATAGATATTGTACTGACCAATGAAATAATTAGCCTACACTGTAGAAGCCTAGTAACGTATCAGTTTTTTATTTGACTAATACTAGTCAAAATAGTAGGTGTAATGAATTCCTGTCACTTTAAGTTATCCAATGCCCACTCCCCCTCTGAAAGCAAGCAAACCTGGAGTTCCCGGTTCCATTCTATCTCTCTGTCCCCATTGCTCTCGGGAGAGGCAGACGGTCTTCTCCCGTTTCCTCCTTCTCTCTCTCTCTCTCTCTCTCTCTCTCTCTCTCTCTCTCTCTCTCTGTGTGTGTGTGTGTGTGTGTGTCTTTCTTTCCCTCTCTCTCTCTCTCCCCTTCTGCTCCGTTCTCTCCATAATCCATCTAATAAATGCTTAACTTTAATATCTATCTGGTTTCATGTTACCGCCGCCGCCATTCGCCACCATTGCAGATCTGACCATGCAGTCTCAACCCTGGGGACCTGTTACCGGGGACCCCCATTTATTAATTGTAACAGTAGGGACAGTCTGTAAACAATAAGTTGAGATAAGAGATGTATGCAGTAGTATCGGACCCTGATGAGGCATACACAGGAATGTTCCTGGCTGTGCAGCAGGCCAGCATGAAGTGCCACACTAAACTATGAAGCCCAGGCTAGACTCTGAGATCACTTTCAGAACAAGACATCCTCTTGGCGGCAGCCTGGTCCTAGAAGGATACTTAGGTCAGTCACTCTGTCAGGTGTACTTGGGGGATAAAGACTGCATCTAGAAAGAAACTGTCTAAGGCAGAGCACCTAACTCTACTTTTTATCATCAAAATGATCTTGGGCATCTTAAGACTTTATACCTCCTTTCTCTAGCTTAAAGATGCATGTGCTATCTCTATCTCAGAACATGGTCTTGAGGATTAAATGAGAAAGAGTAGTGTGGGGTGTGTGTGTGTGTGTGTGTGTGTGTGTGTGTGTGTGTGTGTGTGTGATGTGTGTGTGCCTTTAGCACTATTCTCTACCCAACTGCTCAAGAAAGATTTGCTGTTAGTGGGGTTATAGAAAATGCATTCCTGGTGGAGACAGCTGCTTCAACAAAGAATGAACAGGACAAGCAAGGGACACTGGTGATCTTCACTGGAATCATAGGGCACACCTGGGGGACAAGGCAGACTCCCAAACAGCCTAAGTAATCCTTGAAGTTCCCCACTTCTCATCAGTGCAGATTCAATGTCTCCGCCTGATCCTTGGGTTCTCTGATGACAGGAACGTCCCCTGAAGCCATTCGCTGAATCCCTTAGTCTCGTTTTCTCTAGGCTGTCATTTCCCATTCCGAGTTTCAGACATTTTGATGGGCCGTTAACTGCACAATGCAATGTGACCACTCCAGCAGACCATGGAGAAAAACATGTTTGAGGGATTTCTGTCTGATGAGGCACCTGGAGGTCTGAGCTCATGTTTGTCGTCTCTCAAATTCCATTGTCCTAGAAGGGAGCTTGGTCAGAAGGGACCAGACACCCGTGCTGAATCTGGGTCATGTGAATGTGCGGTACCAGAGGGGTGCAGAATATTGAGTCTGAGAGTACAAGGACACAGGCTAGCAAAAGGGCCAACACTTCTTCAAAAAGGTACCTGGGAGCGTTTGGTATAAGCAGCGGGAACCTGCAGCTCTCGCATTGCCTCTCAGCCTTCGGCTTCTCCCCGAACCCCAGGAAACTTCCACTCTGCTTTTTCCCAGTGAGATTTTAACATACATAGACAAAGAAATAAAACTTTTCTTTTTCCAAAGCAAGAGCAATCATTTCGCATACCTTTGTGAATAAAGAGTGGGGAAAGGGGAATGTAGGAGAAAGGGGATGTGTAGTGCCAGCCTCTTTAGGACCTGTATCCCATTAGCCTGTGTTCACCCCCAGATTCCTGGCATATGGCTTCAAGATCACAGACTGACCCTTCCAACTCTGGGCATACACAGCCTGCCCCAGAAAAAAGTCAGTTCTATCTCTGGAGTTGTCTGGCCCTGCTAGGATCTTCTCCTTGCCTTTACCCCTTAGACTTCCAGCCCCGTAGTCTCCTCTTCCCCTCACTCCGTCGTCCTTCATACTTTGGGACGCATCTGGGCAGCTTGGCAGCCAATGGCTCAAGAACAGCTCTTCGGTGTCTGAGAAGGGACACAGGTGAACCAGGGGGGGGGCAGGCAGATAGCTGAGGCCAGGAATGTTCAAATGTTCCCACCTAGAAAAGGATGGCCACCTAGGAACATCCTGGCGACCGCTGATCCTCACTAATCTTCCCATCGGTGAGCCAAAATGGTCAGTTTTCACCTACCTAAGGTCTGCGTGTTGTTCTTTACATTGCTGGGTTTATTTTCAAACCTGTCAGTGGGTTTGCAAAAAGGTTACCCACGTGACCAAAGTCCTGGGCAGCACAGAAATGGGCTGTGAGGAAAAAAGTATAGCATCGCAATGTGGTGACAGGTCAGACAGTCAGATCTGGGAAACTGAGCCAAGAAACTGTGGACTCACCATGGTCCCTGATAGAGCCAAAATGAGACGTTAGTTAAGTCACTGTGACCTTACCTGGTAAGAATAGAAAGCTGGCTACAAATTCAAGATGGATTACACATTTGCTGAATTATATTTATCAAATTTCTTAATAGAAAAGGCTTAGAAGCCTATGAGAAAAACACAAACTTTTTTTTGACAGTGACAGAAGCTAGCAACAAGCTGTTTACTGTTTTTGCTCAGTTGCCAAGTGGGTGAGTCAGTTAAAATAGGAACCGCAACAGTTCTGTTTGTAGGAGATTGCAAGGCTGCTGTCTGCAGAGGTCCTGTGTCCCTGAACTTCTTTCCAAGACAGAATCAAAGTATCTAAACGAAGATGGGCAGGAACACCACTGAAGAGACAGGTGTTCAAATGGCCTGGCCTTCCTCCAAATCATCACACTGTCCTGATAACCAGGGACAGCCGGACTCAGCCTGTCTCTGGGATGATATGCATGTCACATCAAATTCTTCTAACCCAGTGATTCTCAGCCTTCCTAATGTAGAGACCCTTTAATACAGTTCCTCATGTTGTGGTGACCCCAGCCATAAAAGTGTTTCATTGTTACGTCATAACTGTAATTTTGCCACTATTAATGGATCACAATGTAAATAGTTTTGGAGATAGAGGTTTGCCAAAGGGATGGAGACCCACACAGGTTGAGAGCCACTGTAACCAGACCAGCTGACCCCACCAAACCACAAAATTCTAGAAAACTAAAATCACAATAGCGTAAAATGGTGATCTTGGGTTCATGCGACCCAGCCCCTTCATTTGAAGCTGGGGAGATTTCACCACAGAGCTCAATGCGCTGGCCTCTGGAGGGAGAGTGCTCAGGCCTCCTGCTAGTTTATCATGTTCCCCAAAACACTACCTGGTTCCTCAAGGCAGAGCTTGGCTTCAGAACTTCACATCTGACCACAGAAACAGTGGGAGACAATATGGAAGAAGAGGCTCCCAGTGACTCCAGCAGCAGCATCTGGACCCCGCTGCTACAGCACCCTCTCAGAGCCGAGAAGCAGGACCAAGCCAGCCTTTCTTCCAATGTTTAAAGAATTCAAAGTTTCTGATGAGCCACACAAGAAAATTACAGAAAGAAAATATCAAGACAACCCAGGGACTGATGAATATTGCAATAAGTAAAGGAAAAGAGGCTCTTTCTGGAACTGTCTAAAGCACTCTGAATATTTCAGTGTAATAGGATATTAATAGAACATTTTCACTGTGGTATCACAATTTAATAATTATAGAATATAAATATATAAAAAAGCCATCTAATAACAATGTCACCTTCCTGTGGCTTCTGTCTGGAGGAGACTATACTAAGATTGCACAGCTCTCAAAGCGGATGCCTCAAAAGGGTGACAGCAACAGTTTCTGTCCTAGCTACCTTTCTGAGGTGGGATAAGACATCCTAAGAAGAGCAGCTGAAGGAAAGCGGGTTTTCACTCACAGTGTAAGGTGCGGGCCCTCACAGTGGAGAAGGCTGGGCATCCAGAACTTCCGGCAGGTGGTCACACCACATCTGTAGTGGGGAAGGAGGGAGCATTGAATGTTTGTACACAGACAGCTTTCTTCCCTTTATGCACTCAAGGACCAGAGACGAGGGCACAGTGCTACCCTCTGTAGGCTGGGTCTCCATCCTCAGTGAACCTAGTCAAAATCATCTTTCATAGGCATGCCCATGGGCTAACCCAATTGATTCCATCCCTCACAGGTGAGCCTGGAGGCTTGTCTCCTAAGAGATCCTGGATCCTGTCCAATTGACTATCAACACTAACCATTCCAACGTCCTTCATACTCTAGGGACAAACATGAATGGGTGTCCCCTCTCCTAGTCAGTCATCCTACACTATGAGAAATGGCCTAGTACAGGACAGGTAACAGTACTAGGTGGTTTGTTCTCCCGGGATCTGTCAAGGTGAAGCACTCATAGTATTTCCAAAGACCAGATGTGGGCCCTCTGAGTGAGTGGTCAGCAGAGCCTCCTGGGCACTAATGACAACATGCCACCATTTACACGAAGAGCCTTTCAAACCGCACTGTTGCCAGGAACAACACCATCAGGGAACAGAGACCAACCGTGCAATAGAAGCAGAAGGCATTTCAACTCTCTAATGGTTGCCAGCCTAAAAGGGTAAGATCCCTTGGACCAGAACCTGAAATAGGGATGTTGCAAAGTGACTTACTGAAGTGCTTCCAGGGAAAGGCGAGACAGGGAATCCAGCAAACAGGATGATGGGGTCAGAAGATGCAAGCCAAGGCTTAGGAATCTGCCAGGCTCTGGCTCCTCACTCATCCCCGGCAAGCTCTGGGAGGTGCTGGAACAAGGAGAAACAGGGCTTGTTGCTTCGTGACATTTGGTCCTTGATTGAGGATGTTTAATGTAGTTGAAGGAATGGAAGCAGTAGAAGAAGGAGTTAAGGGAAAAGAAGGGTCATTATCCAGAAAACGAAGCTCCCGTTCTCCCAAAGGGGACAACTTTCAGCTGCTAACATCCTATACAGCATCTTGGGCCAAAGATGAAAAGACTGCTTTGGCATGAGCTCTACCAGGTTCACCCCGTCCACAAAGAGCTTTATAATTCTCTTATTCTGTTCTTCCCCACTAGTGAAAGAGGCGCTCACACTTCCTTCCCAAAGGGAAATCAACTCACCTGTGTCTTGGGGTTCCTACTGCTGTGATGAAACGCCTTGACAAACTGGGGGAGAAAAGGGTTTATTTGGCTTATACTTCCACACTGTAATCAATCACTGAAGGAAGCTAGGACAGGAACTCTCACACAGGGCAGGAACCTGGAGGCAGGAGTTGATGCAAAGGTCGCTGATGCAGAGGTCTCTGATGGGTGCTGCCTACTGGCTTGCTCCCCATGGCTTGCTCAGCCTGCTTTCTTATAGAACACAGGACCACCAGCCCAGGGATGGCACCACCCACAATGGGTTGGCCCTCTCCCATCAATCATTAATTAAGAAAATGTTCTACAGCTAGATCTCATGGAGGCATTTTCCCAGTTGAAATTGAGAAATGTCACCATTTGCACAGAGTTGCAGAATTTGTATGGAATGAAGAAATTGCGGGTTCTCTCCTCTCTGATGACTCTAGCTTTTGTCAAGTTGACATAAAATTAGTCAACACGATTTACCCCTTATCAGCTTGGCACACAAACACATCACTGCTAAACCATAACTTTTCCTTTCTTGTTCTTCCCCAAGATCACACATTAATATCAATATCACAATATAAAACATTTTACAAAATAAACAGTCCCCATGGTCTTTACCAATTCAAATACTTTTTTTTTTAAAAAAAAAATACAGTCTCCTTTTAAAAAATACAACAACTCTTTTAAAACCTAAAATCTCTTTAAACATTCAATCTCTCAACTTTAGTCTCCTGAAAAATCAAAAATAAGTCAAATACTTTCTTATTTCAAGAGGGAAGAGTCAGGGCACAGTCATATTCAAATGAAAGCAAACTCTAAAACATATAAATACTTCAATATTCTATTATCTGGGATTCACAATCTTTGGGACTCTTCCAAGGGGCTTGGGTCACTTCTCTGGCTCTGCCCTCTGCAGCACACACAGCTTGTATTCCAGGCTTCAGGAGACTCCCCTCCACAGCTGATGCTGTGCTGGTAGTCATCCCATAGTATCAGACTCTTGGGTCTTCTGCTATAGCTGGGCTTCACATTCATCCGTAGCTCTCTTCATGGTGCCGAGCCTCAACCTCTCTGCATGGCTCCTTCCGTCCTGAGCCTCTGACTGTCACTGAGGCTGCACCTTCACTGATGGCCTCTCCTGGTCTCCCACAGTGCCAGGACTCAGCTGCTCAACCAGGCCCTTCATGCCTTCAAAACCAGTCCCACCTGGGCGAGTGTTACACTACCAAGCTTAGCGGCCAGTACGAGGTACATCCTTGGCTGCCTCTGGAACACAGCTTCTGTGTGCTCACTCTCGGGAGCACTTCCCAGAATATCTCACCTCAGTGATGCCGGTCTCTTTTGAATCATTGCTAATTTCTCAGCTCCGGCTAACCAGCATTGATTGTCCCAGTAACCAAAGGTTTCACTTCAATGGTCCTGGTCTCTTGTCAATCACAGCTGACTCTTCAGCCCCAGCTGCCCAGACTCCACAGATTCTTCACACAAGATTCCCAGCAGAGTCTTTGCTTCCCCCTGAAACTTCGTGATGTGGGATGTCCTTCTGTATATGTGTTGCTCTTATTGGTTAATGGATAGATCCACTTTGGCCTATGGCAGGACAGAATATAGCTAGGCTAGAAGATATATATAGCCAGGCGGTAGTGGCACATGCCTTTAATCCCAGCACTCAGGAGGCAGAGGCAGACGGATCTTTGTGAGTTCGAGACCAGCCTGGTCTACAAGAGCTAGTTCCAGGACAGGCTCCAAAGCCACAGAGAAACCCTGTCTCGAAAAACAATCAAACAAACAAAAAAAAAGATATATATATGTATATATATATATATATATATATATATATATATATATATAGAGAGAGAGAGAGAGAGAGAGAGAGAGAGAGAGAGTAGGTGGAGTCTAGGAGATGCCATGTAACTGCCCAAGAAGCAAGAGGTAACAAACCACGAGCCTCGTGGTAAAATATAAAATAATAGAGATGGGATGTAAGAGCTAGCTAGAAATACACCAAAGTCATTGGCCAAACAGTGCTCTGATTCATATAATTTCTGTGTGATTATTCATATCTGGGCAGCTGGGAAATAAACAGTCTCCGTTAACAACTTTACAAGCCAGGCCATCATTGTCTACACTGCTGTTATTCTTATCTTCCAAATTCCTATGAAGCCCAAAGTTTCAAGGGTCCTTCCACAATCCTACCAAAAACAAAAAACAAAAAAAATCCAAACAAACAAACAAAAAACCATGATCAGGTCTGTTACAACAGTACCTCACTGTCCTGGTACCAATTTTTCTTAGTTAAGATTATATTGATATAATGAAACAACATGACCAAAAGCAAGTTGGGTAGGAAAGGGTTTATTATATTTCCACATTGAAGTTAATCACTGAAGGAAGCCAGGACAGGAACACTCAAACAGGACAGGAACTGGGAGACAGGAGCTGATGCAAAGATCATGGATGAGTGTACTCATCATGGCCTGCTCAGCCTGCTTTCTTAGCCACCAAGAACCAGCAACCCAGGTATGGCACCACACACAATGGGCTGTGCCCTTCTCCATCAATCACTAATGAAGGAAATGCTCTACAGGCTTGCCTACAGCCAGATCTTATGGAGGCATTTTCTCAGCTCTTTCCAGAAAACTCTAGCTTTTGTCAAGTTGACATAAAATTAGCCAGCACAACCTACAGTAGGCCTAGCTAGGGATGGGGAGAGAGTCTTAGCTTTGAAGGAAATGCAAGTTAAGTAGTGCTAAACATTTTTAATATTTTTATTGAAATATTATACAAGTATAGGAAAAGACACTTAATACAATAGTAACTTTTGCAAATGGCACCTGTAAAACAATGCCCTTGGTTAAGAAACAGGAAGTCCCTAGTAGCCCAGAGCCCTCCTCATACCTACTTCCAGACTCTTCCATCCCTAGCTGTACCACAAATAGTGCATTTTGCCTGTTTTTGTTTTAAATATAAATGAAATGTTATCTTATACATACTTCTATGTCTGACTTCTTTCTTTCATCATGTTAAATGAGAGTCATCCATGTGTCTGTGTATCACTTTTGTTTGTAGGGATCTATTGGGTTGTCTTATATATATCAATGTATTTTGCCACTCCACTGCTGGTAGGATGTGGTTTGCTATTTAAACCAGTGGGCTTTAAATACTTAAATACATGGCATGTGGTGGACCCCTGTGCACGTCTGTCTGTTAAGTACACTATGCACCCTGAGGTGGAGTTGTTGGGGTTGTTAAAAAAAGTGTGTGTACATGTATGTGTATATATGTTTGTGTATTAAACACTTTAAAATTCCTTAAAAGCATTTGTAACATTCAGAATTCCACCAGCTATAATAAAGGTTTTAACTGCTCTAGATCCTTGTTCTCATTTCGTATTTCTTTTTGCTTTTATTTCTTTATTTTAATCAGAATTGGATACATTAATCACTGAATTAAGATTTTATGGGTAATTTTTCCAGCAAACATGTCATTTCCTAATTGGGGCTATTTGCTGCTGCCCTTCTGCCTGGCTGTCCCTGAGAGAGGGTTGTAATTATAAGCAAGACAGCAGCTTGCAGCAATGTGGACTCCTCAGTGGCTTCTGTGACTCATGCAAATGAGCAGCAGGCCCCTCAAAGTGAAGCATTGAGGGAGTTTTCCTTTGAAGAGAGAGAGTGTGTGTGTGCCACAGTGATGGCCTTAATCAACACTACCCAGTGATGAGATGTAATTTGTTATTGTTTTATTTTAATGCTATATTAAAAGACAGGAGAAAGAATTAGGAGGCAAGCCCTGTTTGTCTAAATGGTGCACATCGACCCCCATATTTCACTTAAAACTTTACTTTGAAAAGCATGCCAATATTGGGCTGTCAGGATCAGTGGGTAAAAGTTCTTGCCTCGCTGATGGGCATGAGCCCCATAATCTATACTGCAAAAGGAGAGAACTGGCTCCTAAGAGTTGTTCTCTCACCTTCAACATGTGTTGTAGCGTGTGCATACACAAACCAACACACACAAAAATGAATACGAAAAAGCCTTAAGTGTCTCAAGATTGGTGTTGAATGCTCAGCCATACTTGTGGTGCAGGATAATTCTGTATTCTGTCAATCATGTTTTAAATAAATGCTGATTGGTCAGGCAAGTAGTATAGGCGGAAAAACCAGACAGGAAGTAGAGGTGAGAACAGGAGAATTTGGGAAGCAGGAAGCTTCCCTGGCATTCCTGTGCAGATCTCCAAGGAGGCAACATGTAAGCTGCCCGGCTGAGAAAAGGTACTGGCCATCTGGCTGACAATGGGTTAATATAAGTTATGGGAGCTGGTAGGAAGACTGAGCTAATGGGCCAATCAGTGTATAACTTAATGTAGACTCTGTGTGATTTTTTGGGGGCTTGCCAGCTGTGGGGTACCGGGCGGGACAGAAACCCCAACAAGCAGGACCCTCATGTTACATACTTGGAAGCCATGCCCTCCAAGACTCTGGAAGAATGTAAGAGCCAGAAAAAGGGGTAGGGTGTTGTGGAACTCTATCTTCTGGACATGATATGACCTTCGCATTCTTGAACTCACAGCATCTGTAGTTAGCTGTACATGACTTGTATGAAATTGGTCCCATCAACATGCCATGGAGGCAGACAGGGTTTATAAGTCCCTGCCCTCCTCCCTGAGGCTCTATAGGAAGTTAATAGTTTCTGCGAGAGTGACAGACATTTTCTTCCATTGTTCCTATAAATGCTCTTCGCCCATGCTCCTGTAAGCAACATAAGTTGATTAAATAATAAGAAAACTCATAACACAAATCATTGTTCTCACACACATGCGTACGCACACACACACACACAGAGAGAGAGAGAGAGAGAGAGAGAGAGAGAGAGAGAGAGAGAGAGAGAGAGAGAGAGGCAGGAAAGCAGAAGAAGGTCTAGTCAACTGGTTCTTCCTGCAATTGGAAGAAAAAGAGGGTCAAAAGGAGGACAGGGACAAGAGAGGGTCATGGGGGTGGGTATGATAAAATATATTGTGTACATGTATGAAAATGTCATAATGGAACTTATTACTATGCATAATTAACATATAATAGAAAACTTCTTATGTCAATATTGGATAGCCATATGGCTCCTAACAAAATGACTAAATATTTTCTCTTGCCCACACAATATATGAATATCAGACAATCTAACAAAGAAAAATGAAGCAAGCTAGAGGATATCTGATATGGTGGTTGGAGTGAGAATGGGCCCCATAGGCTCATCTGTTTAGATGCTTGGTCACTAGGTGGTAGAACTATTTGGGAAGGATTAGGAGGTGTGGCCTCATTGGAGAAAGTGTGGCCATATGAGGGAATGTGTCCCTGGGGGTGGGTTATGAGGTTTCTAAAGCCCACACCAGCCCTAGCCTCTGTCCACAACTTTCTGATCAGATAGGCACTCTTGGCTACTGTTCCAGCACCATGCCTGCCACCCTGCCTGTGGCCATACTCCTCACCATGACGGTCATAGACTAACACTCTGAAACTGTAAGCAAGCTCTCAGTTAAATGCCTTCCTTTATAACTTGCCTCGGTTATGGTGTGTCTCCTCACAGCAATAGGACAGTAACCAAGACACTTGGCAGTTTTGCTTTTCTGAGTTAGGACCTGGGCAGGGAGTGGTCTACCTGGCTCCAGGAAAAGTAAGGAGTCCCATGAGTGTGTATTAACCCTTATGCATCTGGCTGGTGCAATTCACCCTCAGAGGGGCTGATCTGTTAAAGGCAAGTCTTCTCTTTAGGCCCCCGTGTTACCTCCCATTCACTGAAGAGTCCACTTGACCCGTGGGGACCAGAGAGACCCACCTCTTGCAGTCACACCTTAGGTTCATTCTGTTCCCCCAAGAGAAGAGCAGATGGGACTTTGGGTTTGGGTAGAGCAAGCCTGGATGCATTCCACAGGGAAGAGAGTGCTCTTCCAAAGCAGGGTGAGGCTACCAGGTAGACACCTGGATGAGCCAAGCAGATCACCCCGGCACTCCTGAAAATAGCTGCTTCCGGTTCTGCGGGCAGTGGTGCTGTGACAGTAGCTGCAGGCTAGGCCTCGGTGGCGGCTGGTCCCCACTAGTGAGAAACAGTGATTCCGTTTGGATGCCATCATTTCAGAGATGAGGAGACTAGGATTTGGGAAAGTGCCTTCCTGCAGAACCATGAACAAGTAGCGGTAAAAGGTGCACAGACAGAACATGCAACACCCCAACCGTGGACACTGACTGTCTTACTGTATCTGTCTTGCGTGAGGCCCCTTGCTTTCTGTATTTGATACATGTCTCTTTGTGGCCACAAAGATCCTGACAGGAAGAGCTGGGGAAGGGTTTCTTTTGACCCACAGTTTCAAAGCCTCCTTCCACGGTTGCCTGACTCTGACACATGGTAGAGAACTCCACACCATATGTCAGACAGGAAGCAGAGAGCAAAATGAGAAGTGGCCAGGGATAATCACCCACCTTTTACCCCACTTTTGGAGATTGACTTCCACCCAGCTCTGGCCCATGTCTGAAATTCTCACAACCTCTAAAAGCAGCACCATCATCTGGAATCCAAGAACCATTCCAACCATGAGCCTGAGGGTGACATTACATACTCAGCCTGAACACCTCCAAAGGGCTGTCAGTTCAGCTGTGCAACCCGCTTAACCTCTTTGAACCTATTGTCCCATCAACCAAGCAAGGATAACAAGAACTCAAAGGGAGACTTATAAAAATGAATAAGCCAGGGCTTTAGAAACAATAAGTAGCAGAGGGAAGAAATGTTTGCTCTTATTTATACTGGGAAATACCATATTTATATAAACCAAATGAGAATATAGAAAAAAATAGAGATCTTTTACAAAATTATCCTCCTAGCTGTCATCACTGACTAAAAGCTCGTGAAATAGCTGCCATCCCCAGCTACGTTTAGAGCAGCAGTGGGCACAAGGCTTAGATGGAACCAGCTCTGTGATCAGCTGAGATTCTCCCTCAGCCACTGGTCAGTTTGTCTTGCCCTCCCTCATTCCTATTCTCTGACTACTTCGGCTTTCTTGTTAAATTATTTAATAATCTCTAGAGTCCCTAGTGTAGTATTTCAATACACATACGATATATAATGGCCAGATGAGAGAAGTTAGCTTATTGATCACCTCGGGAATCTTTTATTTGTTGTATTTAGAAACATTTAAATTCCTTTCTACTGATCATTTTGAAAAATACAACTCATTTTCATTGTCCGTAGTTGTAGAGCCAGAGCCTTAGCAGTCACGGCTCCTGTCCAAGTCCATCTCTGCACACATTGAACCTCTACATCTTCTCAACTCCCCAGCCTGTGCCAGACTCTGCTGACTGATATTCCATGTAGAGGCCCTCAGATCCTCATGCGTTAGCATTAGAGAAACCCAGAGGGGATTTATACTTGTTTCTGCTGGAAATCTTGGAGCGGACACACTTATTAACCTGGTGATCTTTGCTCTCCATCAGGCCAGACCTCACCTGAATCCTCCAGACCAGGGGTCTCAACCTCCCTAAATGCTGCAACCCTTTAACACAGTCCCTCATGCTGTGCAGCCATAAAATTATTTTTTGTTGCTACTTCATAATTGTAACTTTCTCCACTGCTGTGAATCATAATGTAAAAATCTGTGTTTTCCAATGGCCTTGGGTGGCCCCTGTGGTCTCCTCAATGTTGTTCCTCAGGCAGTAGAACCTATTCTTATGCCTGTATGCTTTGCAAAGGAGTTTCGTGGACCCAGGCCTTTTCTTTATTGTGATAATTGTCACAAGGACACATTTTCCCCACGTTGTACGGTGTTTGCGTATGCTAAGAATAAACTTCTCGGGGTCAGACTCGGGAAGTTTGCACCAACATCACCTCACCAAGCTGTGTTGAGCCAGAGTTCCTTCCAGCCTTGCTCAGATCGTTACTCTGCAGGCCATGGTGTTTGCAGGGATCCCCACAATTCTACTCTCTACTTCTCTGAAATTGGCTTTGCTTTTCTGTGCCTGATCTGTTTCACTTAACACGATACACTTCAGTTCCATCCATGGTATTTCGAGTGCTGAAATTTCATTCTTCAACCACTGAATGACAGCATACTGACAGTATAAACCACATTATCCAGGCAGCCGTCAGTCAACACCTACGCTAAAAAACCATTACAAGGCCGGGCGGTGGTGGCGCACACCTTTAATCCCAGCACTCGGGAAGCAGAGGCAGGTGGATCTTTGTGAGTTCGAGACCAGCCTGTTCTACAAGAGCTAGTTCCAGGGCAGGCTCCAAAGCTACAGAGAAACCCTGTCTCGAAAAACAAAACAAAACAAAACAAAAACAACAACAACAAAAAACATGACAAGCTCCATGAATGTGCATGCCATCTGTGTGCATTGGCTTTCTGTTACTACAATGAAGTTTTGATGAGGCAATTAGCTTAAAAAAATAAAAGGGTTGTTGAGCTCACGTTCTTAGGGTTCCACTAGTATATTGGTGGCCCTGATGCCTTGAGCCTGTGGTGAGAGCACCTGATAGTAGTGACGGGACTGTGCATTGAAGCCAACTGCTTACATAGTGGCCTGGGGAGAAGACTAATGCTTGGAAACGGTGGTCCCATGATCCTCTTCATGGCATGTCCCCAGTGACCTAACTTACTTTCATTTGGCCTCAATTAAGGTTCTACCACAACTCCCCAAAAGTTCCACCCTAGGGATCAAACCTTTAACATGTGGACCTTGGATGACAACCTGGGTTGCAACATTTAGGGAGGTTGAGACCCCTGGTCTGGAGGATTCAGGTGAGGTCTGGCCTGATGGAGAGCAAAGATCACCAGGTTCATAAATGTGTCCACTCCCAGATTTCCAGCAGAAACAGGTATAAATCCCCTCTGGGTTTCTCTAATGCTAACGCACGCATGAGGATCTGAGGGTCTCTACATGGAATATCAGTCAGTAGAGTCTGGCACAGGGCCGGGGGAGCTGAGAAGATGTAGAGGTTCAATGTGTGCAGAGATGGACTTGGACAGGAGCCGTGACTGCTAAGGCTCTGGCTCTACAACTACGGACAATGAAAATGAGTTGTATTTTTCAAAACGATCAGTAGAAAGGAATTTAAATGTTTCTAAATACAACAAATAAAAGATTCCCGAGGTGATCAATAAGCCCTGATCTGAAACGTTGAAGGCGTAGCCGTCCTGTTTGCCTCTAGCAATCTGGTGTTTGGCCAAAGCTGGTCCTGCACTGCAGTGTTCTGAGGGCCTTCAGACACACTCCAGACCTTCGGCTCCAGCCTGGGAGAGAGAGACAAAACCCAGCTTCTATCTGGGGAGAACCCTGAGCTGAGCCTCCTGCCAGCCTCATCATCCAAGGACCACACTGTGCCTTTGTATGCCACTCTCACTCTCTGCCTTCGGCTGCAGACAGCGTTCACACCACAGCCAGACAGCTAGCAGGTCAAGCTCCAGGGCTACTCGGCTGCCAAGAGCCTTTTCCCCAATGAAGTGTCAGAAGCAGTCAAGGCTGCTTTGGGGCTCGCGGAAGGTTTCCACCATCTGCCGTTCTGAAACATCCTTGTTCCGCGGAGACCCTTCAAAACAGTTGTCTTTGTAAACAGACCTGATGATAAAGACGTGGGAAGTCCTGGAGCACAGAGGCTGTCACAAATCTCACGTCCTAGCAATTTCGTCTTATCTCCTGGGCAGCACAGGGTGGAACAGCAGCTGCAGCTGAGTGCTGAGTTTACTAGACATCTGTCAACATCTGTGCCGTGGAAACAGGAGCTCATCTCTGCTGGATGGTGTTTGCAGGGACCCCCCAATTCTATTCTCTACTTCTCTGAGATTGGCTTTGCTTTTCTGTGCCTGGTCTGTTTCACTCAACACGATATACTTCAGTTCCATCCATGGTATTTCGAGTGCTGAAATTTCATTCTTCAACCACTGAATGGTTGAAGACCTAAGAGGCAGAAATGCTGACTGAATGGGTGAGAAAGAACTGAGTCGTGTGTGCTCTGATTTCCTTACCTGCTCAGGAGTAAGGCAGCCACTAGATATTGATAATCTCAGATTAATGAAAAAAATAAATCAACTGTACATTTGTAAGTCCGAAGACCAAACAAATAAAGATTAAAATGTACAAGGCAATCGGGCAAGGCCTCTAGTAAAGGGATGGGGACACCAACCCAGCCACAAAACCTTTGTTGTGCTGCCTGCAGAGTGGTCTGAGACCAGAGCCTAGCAGAATCCTCATCGAAGAGACCGGAGAGACTTCATCCAGCAGCCCATGGGAACAGATGCAGAGTCCCATAGCCAAACATTAGGTGAAGAGGAACAAGAGGGGTCAGGGACATCAAGAGAACAGAATCAATTAACCAGGACTCATGGGCTCACGGATATCAGGGAACCTGTAGGAGTCTGACCTAGGTCCCCTGAATATATCTTCTGGCTGAGTAGCTTGGTGTTCTTGTGGGATTCTTAACAGTGGGAGTTGAGGTGGTTGCTGTCTCTTTTACCTACTTATGGGACTCTTTTCCTCCTACTGGGTTGCCTTGTCCAGCTTTGATGTGATAGTATTGTACCTGGTCTTAGAGTAGCATGCTAGGCCATGTTTGGCTGATGTCCCTGGGAGGCCTGCTCTTTTCTGAGGGAAGCCGAAAGGGCTGTGGGTCTGGGGGAGAGGGGTAATGAGGGCATAGACTCCGGGGAAGGGAGGGAGGGGAAACTGTGGTAGGGATATAATATGGGAGAGAATAATAATTTTAAAACGCTCCTGATAGTATCTTTAAGTGGTATGATAAGGGTGGCAGGTGGCTCAGTCAGTAAAGTGTTTTCCTTGCAAGCATGAGGACCTGAGTTCAATCCCTAGAGCCTACAGTTTAAAAAAAAAAAATAGTGATCAAGTTAAGGATCGTGGCAGGTGCTGGTAATCCCAGCACTAGGGTTTACAGGCCACCAGTCTAGCCGGCTCATCAAGTTACAGGACCAGTGAGAGACCCAGCCTCAAAGATCTAAATGGGTAGCCTGGAGGAACGATAGTCAAGGCAGTCCTCTCGGCTCACATGCACACGCACATACAAGCACATCTCTACATGTGAACACACACACACATATGCACACACACACACACTCGATAAAAGATGAGGTGGCAAGCATCAATAATTACATATTTGCCTTACTATTTTCTAACTTGACTCTGATGGCTTTTATTTTCTTCACCGGAAAAAAAAGACTCAGTGAATGAAAACTGTGGCGAAAAGAAGCATCTCCAAGCTTGCTGAGAGGCCGTGAGAAAGCACAGAGAGGCTCGTGCCAGGATCCGTATATCTTCTCTCAGTTCTGAAGGCTACAAGTTAGACACTAGTCACTGTGGGTGGACTGGAACCTGAAGCCTCATGGACGTCTGTGCTTCATGTGTCGGCACTGAACCTGGAACAACAGCCTTGACCCTGCACATTGGCAGAGGCTCTCAGAACGCACAGTGCCATGTCCTGTGGTCAAGAAGAGTGACGAGCCCCAGACAACCCTCTCGATGGCTAGATTTTCCACTGCCTCTACATGCAGAGGTGTAGCAAGGCTAGGCACCATCACACAAGGATTCTGTGGCATGGGAACTGGGAAACGGCCTCATTCAATGTCACTCTGCCCGGGATCTTAATGGCTCCGATGGGAATGTTACTCTAGAGCAGCAGTCAGGGTGCACGCACGTTCACAAACACCGCTCTCATCGCACACTCCTTCCTACAAAGGAAAACGACTGCTTATTTCCCAATAAGGACACACCAGGAAGACACACGCACTGAAACTTAAGAATCACGAGGTCTCCATCAGAGCGCCGGACAATAAGCTCTTTCACTAAAGCCAAAAGTTTCGCCACTTGTTTGCGTGGAAACAGCAAAACTATGCAACATGTCCCTTGGCACAAAATGCCCTGTTTACCATTCAAGATACAGTGCCGTTAGACCAGACAATACCCCATTGTTCAGAAATAGAATTTGAGCAAAAATATTAGGAAAGAGAGCAAGTATCCGCTGGACAGATTTTGCTCAACATGAGAATAAAGAAACATAGTTCATCTAATTCCTGGCGTATTTGTACTCAATTTTTAGTTTATTAAACTCCTGTTTATAATGTATTTTGGTCTTATCCACCTACCTTGCCCCTCTTCCTGCCATCTCCCTCCCAAGTTTGTATCCCGCATTGCTTTGGATTTTTATAACCCACTGAGTCCGACTAGTGCTGTCTATACAGCCACGGGTATGGCGCATGGGCAACCGACCGGTGGCCACACTCCCATACAAAAGTGACTCTTGCTCCCCCCAGCAGCTACCAACTACAACTGGATCCTCACCTAGGTGTGGGGCCTCAGAAGCTTCTTCCTCATTCGTGCCAGAATGTTGACTGGCTTGCCCATGTGCGGGTGACTGCATTCGCTGTGAGTTCATGTGCACGACAGCCATGTCAGAAGACAGAGCTTTATGCCTCTCTTCCCTAGCTGGCATTTACATTCTTTCTACCCCGTCTTCCACAATGCTTCCTGAACCTTGAAGGGGGCTGGGGGTAGGGGTGACATAGATGGCCCATCTGTGGCTGAGCTCGCTCGCAGCCTAATCCCAGCACCACAGTTCTGTATTGGGTCAAATGAATGTGAAGGTTACAGTAAAAGTTTTTTGAAAGCACAGCCACCAAACTTAATTTAGAGTCAGGAAATATGAGTTGTTTCTAATGAGCTCACTCTCCTGCTGCGTAACTTCCCACAGTCTTGGTTCAGAGCATCTCACACCATCACGTGGAAGGCCCATCCAGTCCCGAGATATCAACAAACGCTGCCTGAAACAAGTTGGCTCCACATCCAGATGATTACGTGTTATGAACCATGGTGGTTTTACTGTACCTACGAAATTTTCTGCTGGTATAGAAGCATAGTGGTTGAATTATGGAAAGCAAAGCCAACATTTTCCTGAACCCAGAATAACACAAAACTTTTATGCAAACGATCTAAGAAGCCCTGCTCTAACTCAGAGGGATGAAGATAAGCACTCGTCCTGAAAAGTAAGTTAGTATTTGGTCTCAAGAAAAAAAAAAGAAAAGAAAAAGGACTAGAAAGGGATAGGCAAGGGTGTTGAGGCTATAACTGGGAAACCGTGAAATGAAATGGCTGTGCTTATGTTGCCAACAGGGAGAACATCCAAACCTGAGGAGTTTAACCTCCAAGCTTACAGACTACATGGTGGCCAGGATTAGACACCCTAACAGCTGGACAGTGGATTCCCCAGGACACAGTGTCAGTGATTTCGCTACATCTGCTCCATTTGCTCTCCAGTCCAGTCTTCCAGTGACATCACTGGCTTTCAAGAAGGGGGAGGGGGGCGTTCAATGACAACAGTGACTTTTGGGAAGTGGGGGTGTTAAATGCCATCACTGACTTTGGAGAAAGGGGGCTGCTTTGCCAAAGGTCAGCCACACCTCTTTATCTGACAGTACCCAGTAAGAATTCAGACAAAACTGCCATTGACTTGGGTCACGGAGGGGTCAGAGAAAGCAGTAGCCTGCTTAGCAAGAATAAGCAGAAATCCGCAACCAAATTAGTCATCATGTAAGCTCCGCTGTCTAATTTCAAAGTCTCTTCCCGCTTGGGGAATTCTTCAAAGAGGCAGAAAAAATTGGCAATGCATTGTTTGCCCTCGGGGGCGTCTTTATTAAATTATAAATGGATGCATTTTTCCACATGGAAATCGGAACAGAGGAAGCTGTGTTGTACTGTTTGGCTCTCTGCGCAAACCTTGCTTGCAATTGTCTTGATCATACCAAACCACCCCACTTTCCTTCAGCATCACATCTTCTAGAAAGCACCAGGCACAAAAAGCAAAAGCAGCTTCTGCCCCATCACCTAAAATGTAAATCAACAGGAATGAATGATTGAGTATCCTTACATCACTTGGTCCCTGTCTAAATCACGTGGAGTCAACTTGCTTTTCCTCCTTTGTTTTATAAAGTAACTGTGTATCAACATCTCCTGTAGTCGCATCAGGAGTGGGTCTGCTCACCTCCCACCATCTCCTCCTCAGGCCACGGGGGCTTCCCTAGACCCTTTCCAACTCCAGTGTTTCACCCTCTCCTCCCAAGACAGTTGACTTCAGAAATACCCTTGTCTCTAGACATGTGTAGATCAACACTTCAGACTTATGAAGCCCAGCACAATGGTAACGATGAAACTGCTCACATTCATTAGCTATGATAAAGAAGTGAGCTATATATCAAGTCGCATGTCAAGTACACCCGTGAAAATCTATTAGCCTAGAAGTATGTAAGCTAGATAATGTTACTTACTGCTGTTTTACAGAGGGGGAACTGGAAATTTAACACCCAAGGACAATGCATAAGCTTGTCAGACTGCTATGATTTGAACTGAGCTTCGGCATCCCCTTTCCCTTCTTACCATACCCAGCACAAGTGTCACGTTGCTCTGGAATTAAGATATGGTCCCTGTGAGTTAGATAGATATGTTATTAAATTCCAGGACATATAAGCACGTAGCATTCAGGCACAAGCGGGTTTAGTTTGTTACAAGTCTGCATTTAAAAGCCACTGCTCACTGAGTATTTACCATGTTCTTAATTAAACCACAGAACTAGATGCCTTTAATCCATATCCCATCTCCTCCTATTCCTCACTTCAAGGATAGCATAGGAAAGTTAAAAGACTTGCTCTGGGCCATTTATCTGGCAACTCAATTCAGAAAGTGACCTCATGCTATCTCTCCAGATGTTTGGTGACTGCACATGGATGAAGTCTTGGCTTGATGCATAGGAACTTGATGCCCACAGCCTGCCACTGGTGGAGTATAAACTGGGAATGTTCACTCAGCTAGCCTGGCTCCCCCTCTTCATTCTGGTAGATAGCATATCCATACGGAGCCACAGGACCTGGATACAAAAGAGTTGCCCGTATTATGAGGGTCCTCTTTTAACTGGTTGGTGTTGGGACCCAGCCCACACTGAGACAAGTCCCAAGTCTTGTAAATAATCTATGCAATCCAAATGATCCAGTTTGTATAGACCCAGCTCTTTCAAGTGCTTACAAAGAGCCAGGGAACAATGAAAAGAACGTGGACTTTAAAGTCACACACCCAGTACTGTAGGTGGGTTTTGGCTGTCTTGTTATGATGGCAAATGTTTCATTCTCTAGCAGTGGGCACAGAAGCTCTGGTTTGTGACTCGTGTTCGTTACCATGGTATGAATCCTTCCATGGTGGCTCATTTCACAATTTCAACATGCTGCCTTTGTGTTTAGAGTTGACAGAGACAATGACAGTTGTTGACTCCCAAATACATGACATTGCCAGCATACCACTGATGGCAGATCTTAATTTAACCCTGGCTTGAAAATTTACAGAAAAAGATTTGGGGGTGAGATACAAGTGTCCCCCGATTCTGTAAAGTAGAGAAAACATTACTACCAGCAAGAAGAGCTTGACCAGAAGGTTGTAAGGAGGACAGCAAACATCAGCTCTGCAGCCTTCCTGAGGGAGCTATGCAGACCGAGCCTTCTGACGAGCAGTAAAGGAACACTCTGCAAGCACTACCTATGCTTTGGTACTGGCCACGTGGTCAACAGTCTCTAGTAGGGACAGATCCAATCCTGCAATCCTATTTTAAGCCCAAAGCTTTATCCCAGATACGCTTACTCTCTGTCAATGCCATGGAGTAATACTGTGTACTTATTGAAACAGCTGAAACAGTCCTTTCTTGAGAAAGGAAAGAGGGTGATAGACTCCAGAAACTCACAAGTCTACAAGAGTCAGGAATCTCATAAAATTTACAAGACCCTCAAGGCTCCTATCCAAAGATCAGCAAACAATTGCTAGGAAGGTTAAAAGTTTGGGGGGTGGGGCATAACCTGCATAGGGAACTCTAGCTTTGGGGAGCCATCACTAGTGCTGAGATTTTTTTTTTGTTTTTTTGTTTTTTTTGCAGTAGTCACTTCTGTAGGTAACCCCACTAAACTTACAGTTCACCAAGATGGACCTGGATATGTTGTGGGCTATCACTATGGTAACTATGTAAAGGTGTGTTGCATTTGTTTATTTGTTTAACGATGTAAAGATGTGCGGCTGTTTCACCTTGCCTGCCTAAGGCACCTGATGGATCTAATAAAAAGCTGAACGGCCAATAGCTAGGTAGTAGAGGAATAAGTGGGACTGGTAGGCAGAGGGAATAAGTGGAGGAGGAATCTAGGCTCAAGAGAGAATAGAGAGAAAGAGAGGAAGATGCCAGGGACCAGTCAGCCAGCAGGCAGCCAGACACAGAGGAAGCAGGAAAGTAGGAAAGTAAAAGGAGAGAAAGGAAAAAGCCCTGGAGCAAAATGTAGATGAAGAGAAACAGGTTAAATTAAGTTATAAGAGCTAGTGGAACAAGCTTAAATTAAGGCCGAGCATTCATAATAAGTCTCTGTGTCATTATTTGGGAGCTGGCAGACAACCCAAAGAGAAAGCTTGCTACATGGATGGAATCATTTTTTTGGTCCGTTGCCCTGTTTGGGGGGTCATCTGAAATAGTTTCCTCAAGGACAATCATGGAACAGGTAGAGAGTACAGAAAGAAGAAAATGGCTGCAGGAGGTTTGGTCAGGGTCGCTTTGACATAGCAAGGCAGGTCCAACCCTATGAATGTCGAGACAGGCGATAGATAGATAGATAGATAGATAGATAGATAGATAGATAGATAGATAGATAGATAGATGGTATCACTAGGGTTTCTTACATTGGTTCTTGATCTTCCTGCCAGCTCAAGGAGAATTGAGAGGATGCCACTATTTGATGACTGTCTCAGCATGCACTGGCTCTTGCACCAGGGCCAGGACCCTTAGAGAAGAATCTTGGATAAGTGTATTCTGCTACTCTGCATTTCTGCTGATGGACAGTCCCTGGCACAATCCAACCCTGAAGTCAAGCCCAGAGTTTTAGGCAACGTTGTGCTGCTCGGCTCTTCCCCTAAGATTTCTTTCATTTGAGTGAATCTTAATGGATCCTAGCAGTTCAAAAAGGAAAAGAAAGAAAAGAAATGAAAGCTAGCTGTGATTGCACATAGCCCTTATCATCATCCACTACTCCTCAAATCGAATCCCCCATCAAGCAGTGAAATTGACTTAATATCTTGGAGAGTACTCAGAAGACCGTGTTTACTGTATGCCCAGCAAAGAGGCTCAGAAATGAATTCAGCAAGGATAGCATTAGTGAAGTGAGCCGCTCATCCCCAACCCAAAGGGCTGGTTTCAAAGGAGAAAACACACTTTGGTGGCTGCGTAGAACTGAGCCCTATTGCATGTACTAGTGACTTTCATTGTCAATGCAAGACACATCATCTCAAGGTCACAGACTGTGTTAACTTAATCACAACATCGAGTCACAGTCATTCTGTGTTGAGGAACCGATGAGTAGTGGGATTTGGTTTTCAACCTTATTCTCCCAGCGCCCAGAATTACCTGAGCCCTTGGTTTCTGTGTGTGATGACTTGACCACAAATACATCCTGAGATCCATCAACTAAGAAGGATATTTTTAGATTTGTATAGGTTGAGCTCAAACTTGCTTTGAAACCAGGAAGCACCAAACCTTAGTTTTGTTAAATGGACAGTGGACAAGAAAAACCGAATGGAACCACAGATGTCACAAAGTTAGCGTAGGGACTTAATGAATTTGCATACTGGATTGGCCTGATGCTGGTTCAAAGGACGCATGAAAGATTCTATGGATTTGGCTACTGGTAGCTGTGAAAAACTTGGGGAGATTTTGAGACCCAGGACAGGACCCCATAGCTCATTATACAGTCATCAACACTTACACATCCATGGTTCCTCAACATGGGTATCTTCGTGGAGCACCAAGCTCTTCAAAACCGCCCACTATTTTGGTGTGTTTCCTAAACATTTCCATGTCTTGAAGAAAGGATGTGAACATGTTTTTATTATTATTAAGGGATGATTTTTCAAGTGGCAGTTGTTTTATTAAAAGGGAAAAAGGTGAAGAGATTAAATTGCACTGTGTTTTTGAAAGCAACCGGAAGCAATCGGTGTGCGCTTGCGACCTGTGTGTAAATGTTCTTGGAGAAGGGAGGAAGGCTACTTTGCAGTGTCCTGCTGTGACCCTGGCAATCTTAATAGAAGTGGTTTGGAGAGATGCCTTGTAGGAACAGATCACAAGCCGAAGGAGCAAAAGAATAGGCAGTTGTTTTCGGTTCCTTTGAAATCGTCAGCTGTGGTCCCTAAGGAATACGTGAGCAGAAAAACAGACCAAAAATTTCTTCGCTGCTCTGATCTTTGGGTGTACATGGAAGGCGGCTTGCGAGCCCAGCTCTGCATGCTGCTGTGGTGTTCTTGGCAAGGCTGCTCACATCAATTCTGCATTGATCTTTAGACTAAAGCCGAGGCCACACATTTCTGCTTCTTTCTCCCTTCAGAATTGCAGAGACTTCAATCACAATACTTTGCCTCCTCGTCCAAGTTTTTAACAGCATTAGTTGATTAAGCTCTGTGTTAACTCTCTGGAGGAGGGGTACTTGGGACACCCTTACAACAAGGCGGGCATGCCTACTCAACAGAGAAGCCTGAGGGATGCACCTGTCAAGACTACCAGCGCTCAGCAGAACCTCCGATGAACTCCGCTCGCAAAGGCAAGGCTCTTGCTACTGTCTGGGACTGGAGTGCAACTCATCCCCAGCTTGGAGTGGAATGATTAAAATGACCTTCCCAAAATCTTCATGCAAGTCCTTTGTGGGGGGAGGGGATCATGAGACTCACAAAGCCTTTAGGAAGCCCTCGCAAGGCCCAGCTCTCCCAAAGGCTCCAGTGACCATTATATCAGAGCGAAGTGGGGCTGCAGATGAGGCTAGGGTGCTTGGCTAGTGCGAATGGGGCCCTGAGCCTGATCTACAGCACAGAACAAAGCAGCCGCGGTGTGCATGCCTGGAATCCTAGCAGCTGGAGGTAGAGACAGGGGACCAGCATCTCAAGGTCATTCTTGGTTTCACAGCAGAGCTAATTAAATTGACAGGGTTGGTTTTCTTGGTCGTTTTCTGGTGATGCAGCTGCCTTTGAATCACCCCTACTTTTGAAAGTTATCCCCCCCAAAGTCAATAGTCCACCAAGTAGAACGTGTATAGTATATATTTGAAGTGAGCAGATACGTCTTCGCATCTCCCCTGGTAAAGTCCAACAACGCAGACCAACCAAGAATTCATTTGTCCAGTGGCCCAGAAGTTCATGGAGACCACTTGGAGGCTGAAAAGTGTAATACTCCATACCCATTCCTGTCCCAAGGAAGACTTTTAAAATGTTTAGTTCCTTTACTTTCCTTTTCATGAAGGAACTGTTATTAATAGCCACAATCTGTTTATAAAGAAGGAAGGATGGGGGAAGGAAGGAAGGAGAGAGGGAGAGAGGAGGAAGGAAGGAAGAGGAGGGAGAGAGAGAGGGAGACAGGGAAAGAGAGACAGAGGGAAGGAAAGAGAGAGGGGGGAAGGAAGGAAAGAGGGAGAGAGAGAGGGAAGGAAGGAAGGAGAGAGAGAGAGAGAGAAGGAAAGAAGGAAGGAAGGAAGGAAGGAAGGAAGGAAGGAAGGAAGGGAAAAAGCCTGTCTCTTAAGGCTCCTTTTCAGCCACAGCCCACAGGATACAAAGCTCCAAACATACTCACTGCACTAACAAAGACAGCCTTGCTTCTATTTTATTTCTTGAGTCTATTTCAGTGGCTGTATTCACCACCATCATCACCCAATAGTTTTTTTTTTCTTTATATTTTCATTCCTTCATTTCTACAACTCTGATATTTGATGTTTAAGCCCTATCCCTTGAAATTTGGAGATTGACCCTAAAGGGCTGGGTTGTGATTTCCTCTTTTAAGTTCCCACTAAGTGAGCCCATCAAGAAGCCCAGTTCAGAAACTCCATTCCCGTGAAGTGTTGTTCGGATTTTCACCTGTGCAAACAGGTCACGTTTCTCAGAGCATTTTCTCACATGGTATCTTAATTGATCCTCACCCAAATGCCTTGAGACAAGCAGAGCACAGAACACAGACCCAGCAATGGGTCATGTTCAGCTTCTGTCCAGTATATCTGGGAGAGACAGTCCATGCCTGTTTGTAAACACACATCTGAGCTCCACTCTGCACAAGAGTGAGTGTTTGCATGTGCCCTCCTCTTCACCTCCCCATTCTTCTTAGGGCCAAAGAGCACACAATAAAAGATGCCAGGGGAAGTATTCCCATCATTTCTTTTTTTTGTTGTTTTATGATATCTGGAGGCTTTCCTGGGCCTCACAGGAAATGATGACCTTAAACTTCTGCATCTCTGAACTCTGCATCCAGAGTGATGTTCTTCCAGATGTGCAAAGCCACATTCGGTTTATAGGGTGCTGAGGACTCAACTAAGGGCTCCATGCATGCTAGGCAAGCACCCAACCACCTGAGCTACATCCCCAGGTTCCAGCTGCTTCTTTCCTATCCCTGTCTAACTTCTCTCTCCAGTTCCCTTTTCTGCATCACAATGGAACCTTTTGCAGGCTGTGTGGGTGTTGGTCTTTTCTAAAGCTCCTCTTTAGGTCTCTTTTGCTTCCATATTTTCTTAAGTGAGAAATTTACTAAGGCATGAGTCCGGCGTCACTCCAAGGCACGAGAGACCGAGACAGATTGTGCTCATCCACAGCCCCTTACAGAGCGGTCAAGTCCGTTTAATTAAGGATTGGCTCTGGAGCAAACCTTATTTAGCGTGGAGCAAGCGTTATTGTTCAAAGCCAAGAATAATGATTTGGAGCAAAAAGCTATTCCTTGCATTTGTCTGATTTACAAACATAAGGTAATTCTCCTCAACCGACTTGCTTCCTGTTCCCATTCAGTTCCCTCATGCTTCTCGGCTAATGTTTTAATTCCCCTCTGTGCTCCCTGCACTATGGAATCAAAGCAAAATTTATCTTTCTTTTATTTGCCAAAGCCGAGCAAATTTGGAAGGGGAAAATTACTAATAAAGGACAAAGGATTTTAAAGAAAACGTATTGTTTCATTTCAGTGACTTGGAACAAACTACAAAGACTCTTAATCATTATATTAAATCAAAGGAATGTAAATCACATTATTGAGATTCATAAATTGCTGACAACATGTGGCTTTTGAAAGGCTCGGGATGGGAAGGCAGAGGGAGGGACAGAGTCTGGAAAAGAGTAATCCTGGGAGCCAGCAGGTTTAGAAGCTATTTTCCTGGTTTCATTCCCTTTTCTCACAAGGCAGCCACTTTACAGCCGAGTTTCAGACCAGCTCCAAACCTTAACCTTCAAGGTCTAAGATGACTGAGTCCTTCGCAGGGGGCTGGCCTTGACCACCCTAACTGTAGACTTGAAGCCTTGTGTCATCCTGATGACACAATCAGATAGACATGTTTGGCAATTATCCATTGTTCTAAAGGCTTAATGAATCTATTGTTTTCTTGTTATTATTAATTTCCCATTTTTTAGTTTTTGAGACAGACTCTTGGGTAGCCCAGGCTGGCCTTTAATCCACAAAGCATCAGAGAATGATAGTGAACTCGTCATCCTCCTGTCTCCACCTTCCATGTGTTGGGACTACAGCGCGTGCTGACACGGCCAGAGATTTATCTTGGAAATATGAATGTGTGTGCCATAAACAGAACATTCCTGAAACAGTAACGATGCTGTGGAATCCTGGTTTGTAAAACATGGCATAGTTACATGTTTCCATGGATGTCTGATAGGAGGGAAGCTACTGTGTCCCCACAGAATCTCAAGGTGGGGTGAGGCGGAGGTGGGGGGGGGAATTAGTTAGAAAGTAACAACTGCAGGAGAAAATAGCTAGAGGACAGCTTGTAGCGAAACGCTGGATTTCCTCCTATTACAAACGACCACCTCAGGCCACCTTATCCCATAAAGGACACCTCACCACATTGGGGACACAACCTCCCCGAGCCACTAACCCTGAGCAATATTTCTTGCTCCAAGCTCCCTTTCTATTCCAAAGCTTGGTTTGTGTCTCCCTAGGCATGGAAAAGGTAAGTTGCGACACTTTCATTCCCCAGCATGCATATCTCCTAGCTCTAGCCCAATGGATGTTTTCCAACTGCCTGCTAGTTCCTAGCCCCACTGACAATTCCTTGTCCTAGGATATAGTCCTTTCTTGTCCTGTCGTCTATAATTGCTCAATAAGCCTCGTGTCCCAGAGATCCTCTGTTCTCTGGCGTTTGTACCAACACTCTCTTGCCACCCTGATCGATGTGAGGTCATAGGACAGAGACAATTATGCAGGATTCTGAGCCCACCTAGCTGTGTTCCTGCCACCTCCTTCCTCCCTGCTCCGGACAGAAAGAGGGGACACACTCTCCACTTCAGTCTTCTCATCTGCAAAATGGGAATGATGATAATACCTTCCTCGCTGTGCAGTTTTTAATGTAAGGTTACGATGAAAACATGCGTGTAACGCCCTTAGCCACTTGTTAGGAAAAATCACACCAAACATCTGATTACTGGTTCTCACAACAGGGGGGTTCTAGAAAGTTACCAGGGAACAGAATTCATAAATCCTGAGCCACTGCTGCAGGAGAAATACAGAGCAGCTTGCTTTGGGTCTCCAGCAACAGTATTTCACCAACAGATCAATACATAACCTTTTGTGTGTGTTTCTGCTTACAGGCATCTTGCTTAATATATGCTGTTGAATCATAAACGTTGAACTCAAGGCCAAATGGGCAGTAATTCACACCGAAACAGAGCTTAATTCCATTCGTATTTTCTCCATTAGGCTCACACTGCCATTTTCATTAGCACGTCAGCATGATACCTGGGCCCTAGTTTAGCAAGAAACTCACCCAACAGAAAACTCACACGTGCAAAAAGAAAAGAAAAAGATCCCAAGCTGTTCACGGAAAAGTGAAAGAGAACAGACTGTCTCCATGTGAGATCCCTGGGAATTTGCACGTAAGTGGCTCAAATGGTGCCACTCTGCCCAAACCCACGAATGACTGAGAAAACGCCGGGAATGTTGATTCTCAGATCAGTTCACTCATTTAGCAAGGAGGTGAGTTTGCAAATACTGAATCCGTGAACCATGAGGGTCAGCTGCAGTATAACTCATCACTCCATGGCAGAAACAAAGTTCTCCGACATTGCCCAGTTTTCGGAAGATAAATATCCCAGTGAGATACCAGGTTATAGAATGAGGTGATACAGATGGACTCCTGGAGTCCCATAAGACAGGGCAAGGACAGCTATGTCACCCTTACCCACGTGAAGGTGCACTGCATCCAAAGGTCATACTTTGTATTGATTTCTCATTACTATTTCTGTGAACCATAGAGCCTTGATGTATAAAAAATACTCACCTACCATTGTAGGTTTCACCCTTTTTTTATCTCTCTACACAAAGGCACTGAAAACTTGCTTATAAAATATAAATGGCCTCTGCCCTTACGGAATGAATAAGCAGAGTAGCTCTCATGTAGAGTGCTTGCCCAGCTCATGTAAGACCCTGCAGAGTGCGATCCTCCTGCATAGCAAACACCGAAAACAAAATGTGATCTTTCAGACTTCTTCTTCTCCTTCTTCTTCTTTTTCTGCTGCTGCTGCTTCTTCTCTGAAAAATACCCTGGAAAGAACATGGTCATTACATCCACATAACTCTATAATCTTCTTCCAATTACCCACTAGATTCTGGGTAGAAATGAAGCACCATGGAATTGCCTGCTGCAGAAATATCTCTAGGGTGTGGAGGGTGTTGGTCAAAGGGACAATTAACTTCAGTTACACAGAAGGTGTAAGTTCAAGAGACCAATTGCATGCCAGGCTAAGAGAGTGAATTTTAATTGATCTTACCTAATTTACAAAGGATAACAATAGGGTGAGGCAGTGCTTATGCTAAGTCGTTTGACTTAACTGTTCTATTATCCATATAAACATAACTTGATAGGCATCATGAATATAGAAAACTTTTTATTTGCACATTAAAGGGCAGAGGGACAGAGAGGGAGGGGAAGAGAGAGAGAGAGAAACTATCCAGGGGACTTTAGCAAGTCCCTAGTAATTAAGTTATAATGAAATCTTACCACAGGCACAATGATCATTATAGATTCTACCCATTCAGGAGATTCTAGGGCAAGCTTAAACTTTTAAAACTGATACATAAAAGTTAACATGCTGGGACTAGAGAAATGTTCAGTCCATAAAGTTCTTGCAGCATAAGCAGGGGGATCTGAGGTTGAGCCTCTAGAATTGGGGTGCATGCGTGTGTGTGTGTGCGTGTGTGTGTGTGTGCGTGTGTGTGTATGTGTGTGTGTGCGTGCGTGCGTGTGTGCATATGTGTGTGTGCATATGTGTGTGTGCATGTGTGTGTGCGTGTGTGTGTGCGTGCGTGTGTGTGTGTACATATATGTATAAATGCATGGCCTCATGCATTTATAGCCCCAGTACTGCGGAAGTGAAGACAGAAAAGTGACTAGGGAAGACACTTCAATGTTGACCACAGGGCCTCCATATCTATGTGTTCACACATGCACACAGAAGTACATATCCACATAAACACATACACACCCCACATGTCAAAAAGGTACCATGCAGAATTTAAATACAGGTATATATACACTGTGTGATGTTTAAATCAGTTATCCATATTTATCTCCTCCAACATTCATAATTGACTTCATAAAGCCCGCATACCTTTCTATAATTTCTAATCCTGGTTAGACAGAAAGCTCAAATATCAGTGTAAGTCGTTCCATAGAACATGTATAGTCTAAATAATAAGTTACAGTGTTACAGTCTCATAAGAAAACTGAGAAATATGGATGCAGTTTGGAGAAGATCCTCCAAGTATGAAAAGGTTAAAGAATATTAGGAAAAGGCCCAAGAGATCTGATACACAGAGCGCTGGTATTAGAAGACTGGCGTATCAGTCATGGGCTAGAAGACCAGCGTGAGAGGTCAACATGGTTCCCGGGAAATGCTGTGTGACTGTCACGGTGCTTCTAATGCCATAGCACAGACAAACAGCAACCCACACAGTCCATGTCTAAGAGCAACAAAGAGGTCTATACCTCTCATTATCATCCGAAAGAAGGTAGATGGGATAAGAGTTTCTACCTCAACAGAGAGAGATAAAAACACACGTAACAGGTAGCATTAGAAAGGAAAAATGCCTAATGCTATCTCCATAGTCTCTATCCTGACACCATGTTTTTAGAGAACAACACTGATCTGAAGTGTGCATCATTTATGGCAGAAGGTACAAAGCCAGATACAACCGGAGAAGGGAGCAATCCCAGTGTGCTTTTGAAAACGGTGTGTCCACACAGCTTTACATAGGATGTCTCCATCAAAACCCTCTCTTCAGAGCTCAGAGAACCCCAGGGAAGAGGGGGCAGAAAGAATGTAAGAGCCAGGAGGGGACAGAGGATATCAGAACAAGGCTCTCTACTGCAATCCAGCAAGGCTCATATGAACCCACAGAGATAGAAGCAGCAAGCACAGGCCTGCATGGCCTCCGTGTATTTATTACAGCTTTCTATTTCGTGTCCTTACAGTACTCCACAGTGGGTCTCTGTGGACAAGTGGGTCTCTGATTCTTATGCCATCTCTTGGGCTCCTTTCCTTCTGCTGGTTTGTAATGTTTTTGTTTTATATTATTGTATTTTATTTTATGTTTGGTTG
>JAQHUG010000006.1:7940728-7954674 GCA_028555095.1 Dicrostonyx torquatus | reverse complement strand
TGTGTGTGTGTGTGTGTGTGTGTGTGGTATGTGTTGCGTGTGTATGTGTTAGGTGTATGTGTTTTGTATGTTGTGTTGTGGGTGCATGTGTTGTGTTGTGAGTGTGTGTGCTCAGGATTTTACATGTGGAGGCCAGAAGTCAACTTTGAGTGTTTTCCTCTAACTCTCTCAACCTTTTTTTTTTTTTAAATGAGGTCTCTCACTGAACCTGAGCCCCAGGATCTGTCTGTCTCCCCCACTGGAACTGGTGTCACAGGCACATGCCACCACACTTAACTTCAGCTGTTACATGGGTGCTGGGAGTGTGAACTCGAGTCCTCAAGTTTGCTCATCAAATGCTTTGCACACTGAACCATCTCCCCAGACCTAGAACTCATTCTTAGGTGAGACTACCAGTGCTTTCCTGGGAAGCTCTGACACCCTCCCCCATAACCCCATACTCAAGTACACCGAAGGGACCAAGTGGTGTAGCCCACACAGTGTCTCTTGATTTCCCGCAATATGCTTTGTCATGAGTCTGTTCTCCCAGCTCCCGAGAGAGCAGGGGACCCAATCACAGCACAGAAACACCAGCATCCTCTGCAGATAGCATCCACCTCTCAAGGTTGCCGTTGTTATCAATTATGATGCTCGGCTCTCCTCCATTAGAGAGGATAATGGAGCATGAACCCTGCTTGGCAAGATCTATGATCTATGAACAGACCATACCCTAAGCAGAATTATGACATAGGAAAAATTATGTCTTTAATATCCTTGACTATCTCTTCTGGATATTGGCCTTGCTAGACCAGCTAACCACCCTTTCAAGGAGCCTCTTTTGCATATCCTCTGTCCAAATTAACCTGTGGTGGAAGTCTGCCTTGGTTTATTCTGGTTTAACGGTGCTTATATGCATCTCATATTTTATTCCTTAAATATGCATGTTACACCAGAGTTTCCCTGGTGGCCATAAATGAGAAAATGATTTTTAATACATCCTTTAGCATCACACACAAAGCGCTGAGTACTTCCCGAAGTGAGACTTGCTGGTGTCATTACATCTCTGCCTCCAGAGCGGTTAATGGCAAGCTCAGTCAGATTCATGCTGATTCATAGGAGCTAACCCTGCATACCTCTCCCAGAGCACCATACCCAGAGACATCTTGCTGGCAATTTGAAATTAGCCACAGTGGTGAAAGTATTTACACCATGGTCATTGATTATTGCTACACATCCGGGCTACTTCTTCAGCCACCCAGAGGGTCAATTTACCGGCACACCCCTGCTTAAGGTGTCTTTATTTAAACAGAGAGGATATCGTTTTTTTTTAAATTATAAGGTTACTCTTCTTATTTGTTCTCCCAAAATGACATAAAATACTTTGGCCACAGATATGCATGTCTCAACTAGACCACGTTCAACCATCTCCCTCTTGTTCAGTTATACACATTTAGCATATCCATTGTTCAACATGCTGAATATGGAACAAGTTTACACTGGGACACGTTTTACACCTGCAATATATGCAGACATGCACACATGCACACTCCCCAGAATATAATTCAACATGAGAAAAACATTTATGGACCAAAAATATTTTGGTAAAAAAGGAGGGAATTTTTTTTATGTTCTGTGTTAGTACATGATAGTTTGTTATCAAAGGCTCAAAATTCCCAGAGATATAAATATCAACAACAGACAGGACCAGAAGCCATTCAGTTGCTGCAAAAAAATGTAACGCTCTGAAGCTATCATCCTCTCGGGATGGAGATTAAACTTTGAAATAGAAGTTGCCCTCCCCAAATCTTTCAAAGTCCTCAGTGTACGAATAAGTTTAGTGGAGGAATTTCTTCAAGTAGCCCCACCCCTGTCCCACCCCTTCCAGCCCCACCCCTCCCCATGCTCCCAACTCCCTGGAGTGTGAATTCCGTGGATTTAAGCCATTTCCTCCCTTTCATTCCACTGTCCTGCTAGGGTGGACAGAAAACACCCATGCACGTCATGGTGACCAATGACACTCTTTAGACTATGGCTCTGTTTTTTTGCTCCTCCATGGCATTTTGCATGAAACTCCTGACCACGCTTGACCAGTGTCCGTCCACACCTCTCTCTGCAGTCCCTCCAGGCCTCTGCTTGCTCTGTACCTATGGGGCTCACACTCTGCTGTGTAACTCTGGAGTCAAATAGGGAATTTCTTGTATTAGATGAGTATAATTCAGGGGGCTAGGGCACTAGACTTTAGCAACCATCAAAGCCACCCTGGCCTACTCTCATAAATTTGAAGAATGAATTTCACAGTCAATATAAGCTTGAGTTTCAGAAAGAAGTTTTATTATAGAAGAGAATTTTTTTAAGGAAGCAAGCAGAGTTCATATATAACAAGAGGAGTTTCCTTTGACAGTCTTTGTATTGGGGTTAATATGACTTTACTTTCTTGAGGTGTGGGGCCATGAGCTGGTGAGCTTAGTTGGCCCACTGTGGGGTGCCTATGCACCTCTCCAGCTCAGTAGTTAGTCTGTAGTTTCACACACACCTTCTAGGGGCAATAAAGTATCTAATCATGGATTGCTTGTAGGCAGCTGTGCCAATTAGAGTCTTGTTAAAAGGAAAATAAATATAAAAACAAGAAACCAGAACCCAAAAGAGTGTCCTTAAGCATTGTTTGGTTAATCTGGCCTCTGTGTTCAGGACAGAATTGCAAGTATAACCAAAAGCATTTCTGGATCCTGGTCAGGATAAAACTTGTTAATAAGAAACAGAAATCACTTCCCAGGTCCACGTCTGTGATTGCTAGCTCTAATCATCATCTTAACATGACCTAAACTTGCCCGGAAGAAAGGTCTCTGAGAATAGCTGTGAAGAATTACCTTAATTACATTAACTGATGGGAAAGGACCTGGTCACTGCGGGCAGGGCCATTCCCTCTGCGTTAGGCCCTAGATGGTGTCAGAGTAGAGAAAACGAATTCACTACACTCTGCTCTCCACAGTAGATATAATCTGGCCAATTACTTTCAGTTCCTATGACTTTGGCTACACAGCAGTGAGGGACTACAGTCTTCTGGTTCCCGTGAACTTGGCTGTGCTGCAGTGACAGAATGCAGTCTTCCGGTTCCTGTAGCCTTGGCGACCCTGCAGGGGCAGACTGCAGTCTTTCTGTTCCCGTGACCTTACCTACACTTCAGTAGTGGACTGCAGTCTAAAACTATGAGCTGAGTAAACCCTTTCTCCCTCAAGTTTCTTTTGATAGGGGATCTGATCACAGCAACGACAAAGAAAACTAAGATATCCCCTAAGCAGCTTCGCAAATCTCTATTATACTCCTCATAAGGGCATCTGCCTGCTTCTTCTAAAGAAGCAGACAGCCCTGCCAGACATGTGGAAAGCCTCAGTCTTAACCCCTTTCAAAAAGGACTATGCAGATTCCATAAAAGACAAACCGTACACACTGCTGAACTTCTAGAAGCTCAGTAAAAAGTTCCAATGGCTTTGATTACAAATGAATGCAAATGATATTTCCCCATACTGAGAGATAAAGAGTGAAGTCATGGAGATTAAATACTTTCTTCCTTAGGATAAAATAAAAAGAGAAGGGAATGATGAAGAAGCAAAATACTCACCTGTGACTGAAGAGAGAAGAAGACACACACACACACACACACACACACACACACACACACACACGAGTGACTAGGCTGCCCCTCTCAGCAGCTGTATGTGGAGAGAGACAGCCAGGACCAGGCAGTGCCACTCAGGGCCACACAGAGCCAAGTCAGCAATTCTCCTAGAACTTGTATATTACAGGTTCCAGAAAGGGGAGAGTGATGCCTATCAGACCCAGGGAAGACTGTAAATAACATTTGCCTCTGAAGCAAGAAGTCCAAGGGTGGAGGCCAGTGCCTGGGAAGAAGAAGATGTTGAGACACAGACTCCTAGGGCTTGGGCTCCTTATGAATATAGGGATCCTGCAAAGGACAATCTGGAAAGACTAACAGTAACCTCAAGCTGTAGTGAAGTTCTTGAAAATGCAGGTAGTGTCTTCTTGTGGTTGCCAAGACCCCTGAAACTATCCACTCAGATTGCTAAGGACCGCCGAGGAGTCAGAGTATGGTACAGTGACGGGGATGTAGAGGGCTACTCAAAAGCAAACCCAATGGGCCAGGGTCTGATTTAGAAGCATGGGGCCTCTTGGGATCCTGAAATTCTGCAAGACTACAGTAACAATGGACATGGATGGATGGATAGATCAATGGTTCCTGGAATGTCACAATGGAAGCAGACTAGGGACTGAAGGGATCAGAGCATTGCAAAGCACATAACAGGCAAGGAACTGGTCAACATACTAGTCCAGTAGATGCCAATCCTTAGAAAGAAAAAGATTGTCTCAGTCACCACTCTGTTGCTGAGAAGAGCCACAGACTTGGTGGCTTGCTTACAGTCTCAGAGGATTAGTCTGGGAAAAGCATGGCAGGAAGCAGACAGTCATGGCAGTAACTGGAGCAATAGTTGAGAACTTTACATCCTGATCCACAGACAGCAGGCACACAGAGAGAAACTTAGCCTGGTGTGAATTTTTAAAGCCTCAAAGCCCACCTCCAGTGAGACACCTCCTAATCCTTTCCAAATAGTTCCACTAACTAGGGACCCAGCATTTAGACATATGAGCCTATGGGGGCTGTCTCAGTTAGTGTTCTACTGCTGTGAAGACACACCATGATCACAGCAACTCTCACAAAGGAAAGCATTTAACTGGGACTGGCTTACAGTTTCAGAGGTTGGATCTATTATTATCATGGTGGGAAGTATGGTGGCAAACAGGCAAACACGGTACTGGAAAAGTAGCTAAGATTTCTACATTTGGATCTAGGGGCAGCAGGAAGAGAAAGTCCGGGCTGCAATGGGGGTTTGAAAACCTCAAAGCCCACCCCAATGACAATTCCTCAAACATGGCCACACCTATTCCAACAGGTTACCTCCTAATCCTTTCAAATAGTGCTACTCCCTAGAGATCAAAGATTCAAATCTTTGGAGCCTATGGGGGCCATTTTCATCCAAACCACCACAAGGCCCAAGCTGTCTACGGTTTTCTATTGCAGCTTCTTCAGGAGGCACTAACCACTGGCAATGATGTCATTTCATTTCTTCGGTGAAAGTCATTCGGGTAGGATAACCCAGCTAGAACCTGACTGAGACCCACACTAGAACAAAGACAGATTTTATATGGGGAGACAACCTAAGACTGGGAAATAGAGTCCTAAAAATCTCCACAAAACTGCATGCCCACTCAACAAATGTGGACAGGCCCACTGGAAGGTCACCACTCCCTCGGCATGAGCTGTCACCACCAGCTGCAGGCTATGTGGCTCACCCGGCAGCACGGGATGTGGACAAAGAGCCTGTTCTGCTCTTTTGACCCCCTGTATGCTCAGTTTATTTTTATCTCTTAATCTCCATTCAGGCAGAACTCTGCAGCACAGCTTCCCAGGGGGGCGTGGCATTACCAGCTCATCCATCTTAATAAAATAACTGAAGTGGAGGCACAGAGAGACTTAGATTGCAGTTGAGCACCAAGTAATCGATCCGCTCATTGGTGATAAATCCAATCCCGGCATCTTAATGACTGAAAGCAGTCATTAAGACAACCAATGGCATTGCCCAGTCACTGCTCCTTCGATCTGGATGCTCTGTATCTGTTGTCATAGAGCAGAGAAGCCCAAAGCAGACAGTGTTTCAGCTTATCGAATCTTCCTACGGCCACACTTTTCACTTACCCTAAGAAATTATCCGAGAATGTGCATGCTGAACTTGCTGCTGAGTCCCTCAGGGAGTAGCTTATGGTCAACTGTGTAAGATGCAGGTCACTCTTCCATGAATATCTGGTGCCCGTATGAAGACGGTGGTGAGATTCATGGCTGAACCCCAATCTTCCTCCATCATGCCACCTCTTCCCACCTGTCTGCTGTGTCTGTGCTATGTTCATCTGGAAGATCGGATGCTACCCAAAATGGGGGGTGGGGAGATAAGTAGCAGGCTAGGAAAGAAGAGTTGATACTGTGGTGACAGTAGGTACCCTCAGTGACTGACAGCAACCTCACCGTTCTCCACAATATGAATTCCTCATCAACTATAGGAACTTGAGTCACCTAAAGACACACTGGCTTCAGTCTGTTCTTTTAACAAGCTAAACAGCTGAATATATCAAGTTCCATATATTGACTATTTTATATTTGAATTAATTAATATATTTAAACTATTTAAAGTTATTTAACCCTTATAATTCTGTGAAGTTGAATCATTTTACACACCAGGAAAAAAATTGGTTTATAACAATTAACTTGCCAATCTGGGGATGTCCCTCCATGCTGAGGAGTTACTGAAAGTAAAAACATATCTGTCAAATGATTATATACTCAAACAGAGATTTGTAACAAATGGAGAAAAAAGAGAAAAGATGTGGCCAAATGACAGGACTGGAGAGTATGAGGTGGATGAACTTGGTGCGCACATCTCTGCCCAGTCTACCGTGTCTGAGCTACTGTGTGAGTCACCTACCTCACTTGAGATGCCAGGCTGATGGATTTTAAGGCAGAGCTGGACCATAAAGGAAAGTTCACAGTAAACAACTATAAATGTGTGCAATTTGTAAAGATGATTTGTATGCACAGGGCGGGTGCTGTGCTGTTTACAGAGTTCTTGCATATGCATGATCTCATTTGCATTCAGAGGCTCACTGGTGCCCTGGGCAGGGATGATGTTACCCTAAAGGAAGGTCACAACTGATACAGGACCATGCTGGGCAATCCTACCCAACAAGGAGTCTAGTTAAAATAGTGGGATTAGAGATGTCACAGGATCTGGGGGTCCAGTGACTGTAGACCCTACCCCTTGCTGAACTTTATTTTCACAGCCTTGGGATGTGCCCTAAACATCTCCAACCAGCCTCTTTCTTTCTTTCTCTCCGGGCTGCAAGAAACTGTGAACTCGGATAACTTTGCCATGCAGGGAATCTAACGTTAATTGTGTTTTCTGGAGGCAGAGAAGGTTAGATGTGTTCATTTGTTGGTAGAGGGAGCCATTATCAAGATTTCCATTAAAAAGAGAGAGAGAATACCATTCATATAGTGGAGAAGAGACAGACATGCTCTGGACCAAGTACCAGAGCCAAGGTCACATGAGACGCAAACCCCAGCAGAGAACAGGTAAAGGAACAAGAGATATAAAAGTAGCTACCAAGGCCCTTCCAGAGAGTGGAAAGAAATGGCTCAGGTAGAGCAATGGTCCACCACCTGGGCTGTTGCTAATCCGGCTCTAAGATTGGTACTACTTCCCTGCCATGGTCCCAGAGTGCAGAGAGCAAGGCTGATAGAGCCCGTGTCAAAGACAGCAGCATCTCCCACTGACAAGTGTAGGGTTTCTCTCAAGGATGACCTCACTCTGCAGGCTGGGGCTCCCAAACTTAAGGTCCAGTGAGAGAGAACAGTCCTTACAGATCTGCAGGCTCCTTGGATTGTTCCTGAGACTTCTATATGAGCTGTTAGCTCTATCTGAAACATGGTTCTGACCACTTCCTCCTTCCGGACATTCTTTCCCTCCCTGCCACTGACTAATCTTGCTCACTTTATTTTCTGTGACAACTCGTCTGCTGTAAAAACTACTCTGAAGCTTGACAACTGACAGCTGGCTCATTTGTTTGGACACTTTGTCCCCAGGCAGGGGCGCTGTTTGTGAAGGTATTTAGGAGCATTGTTAGAAAAAGTGGCCCCCTGGGGGTGGGCCTTGAGGCTTTATAGTGTGGCCCCATTCCTATCTGCTCTCTGCTTCCTGTCAGCAGACACAATGTGACCAGCCACCTCAGTCTCCTGCCACCAAACCTCCCCCAACCATGATGGTCCATCTCTTAAGTTGCTTCTTGTTGGTTATTTGGTCACAACAATAAAGGTAACCAAACATCCAGGGTTCAGTGTGTTCCAGGTTAAGCCCGACTCCTGTACTCAGAAGCAGCTCACCCTCCCAACACAAAAATCATTAAGCAAAGTGTATCTCAACTCTGGTTGCTCATTGACGTCATCTGGCATTCTTTGCTTTGTAAGCCATTTTCCAATTAAATTATAATGCCCTGGTTTCCATCCCCTTGCCACTTGTACCCCAATCATTAACAGATTATCTTGCACAGCCACCATCACCATGCTCCCTAATTGAAACCAGCCTTACCCACTGAAGATGTGAACTCTTACACAACCCTCTCAAAAGGTGGCTCTTTTCTCACCCTGGCCGTTTTTCTCATTCTAGACATAAGGCACCCTTGTTCTCCATAGATGCTTTCAGACCACAGATTCCCCTCTTCTTTTTGTATTGCTCAGTTGCGTACCCCCTGGCTACCCCTTTCATTGATGGAAGGCTTTAAGGAGGTAATGAGTTCAATGTGTGCAGAAATCCTAAATAGAGCTACAGATTCCATATCTCCAACCAGCATCCTGGTGGTGTAGGTGCTGCTGGCCCAGGAGAAAGATCTGGAAGTTCCTCTCTCCTCCCATGATACCTCTATGACCTGGGTCAGTGTCTTTACTTCCAACACTACTCTGCCCATTATTGTCAGCTATTTGAACATTTGTGTAAGCATTCTTCTTAGTTCCTTGGTTTGTGTTACCTTTGACTATCTGGTCTTAGACCTCACCCAATTTATCAGCTCCCTTCTTTCATTTGCCATAAGCTTTGTCATTAGCCAAGGTCACAGCTCTGCTGTGCTCTTCCTTCACCACCTCATCGCTCCTGCCTTTGATCCTTCTCATCAACCCCCACTTCTAACAGCACTGCCCTCTTCGAGGACGCTCATCACTTTCTTCTCACCCCCAAACCACCACTGTTCCCTAACCCACCTCCTGCATTTGTCCCCCAGTTAACTTGAGGCACGAATCCATCAATCAAACAGACCTCCAATTCCTTCACCCTGCTTTATTCTGGAAATCCCTTCAATCTGGCTGAAAATGACTCTACTTCTTTTGTGTTAGCACATGGGTAGAGAACAAAGCACTGGCTACCTGAGCAGTCTGGGTGTAACCCTAGTCCACTGACCTAACCACTCCCCAACATTCTATTCCAAACATTCTAGCCCCCTTCAACCTGCTTCTTCCCTGCCCCTGAGTCAGTTGCGAGTCACTTCCTATTTCACAGAGGCCATGAACAAATCAGAATTAAATGTGTGGAAGTTTACCCTGCAATTTCCACCTGTCTCCCAATGTCTGTGCCCATCTCGACCCTTCCTGGATTTACTGTGGGTCAGTCTTCCCAGACAGCACTTGTGTCCTATAAGACTCCCTCGCCCTTGCCTAACCAGGTTACTGCTTCAGTAACCTGCCACCTGCCTTTACCATTTCTGCATCAATGTTTTCCTTTATGTGATTGGTAACTGAAGTTCAGGGCAGAGCACAGGCCTTTATCCATGCCAGATGCTCTTTCAAGCCTCCCCTGGATAGGTATTACACAAGCTTATTTCTCATCCTACAAAGCTAAAAGAACCCACTTGAGACCCTCAAGCTCATATAGTAACTGCTTGCTTTTCTCTCCCATCTTATAGCAAAATTCTTAAAAAGATTTCTAATTGTCATTTCTAATTGTGCTCTGCTTGCTCTGAAATTTTCGTTTTATTAGAGTCATGTTTCACATGGAAAATGGTGTATTTGATATATAATTACAGCTTATAGAATAACTCTAAGGGCTATGGATGTGGCTCAGTTGGTAAAGGGTTTTCCTAGCTTGTGTTTGTACCCCCAGTGCAAAACCCAGGTGTGGTAATTTGAAAGAAAATGGCCCTCCAAGGGAGCGGCACTTTTAGAAGGTGTGGCCTTGTTGAGTTGGTAAGGCCTTATTGGAGGAAGTGTGTCACTGTGGGTGTGGACTTTGAGGTTTTCTGTTCAAGCATTGCTCAGTGTGACACTCAGTCTACTTCCTGTTGCCTGCAAATCAGCATGTAGCAGCTCCTTCTCCAGCACCACGTCTGCCTGCATACCACCATACTCCCTACTATGATGATAATAGACAAAACCTCTGAAACTGTAAGCCAGCCCTATTAAATGTTTCCTTTATAAGAGTTGCTGTGGTCATGGTATCTCTTCACAGCAGTAGAAGCCCTAACTAAGACACCGGGCATGATTACAACCCTTGCTCTCAAGAGTAGAAACAAGAGAATTAGGACTTCAAGGTCATTTTCAGCCACATAGCAAGTTTGAAGATAAATCTGGCTACATGAGGTCCTGACACAAAAAATAAAAATATCCATGAATATGAAGCAAGTACCACTTAGATGCCTAACACAGGCACCGTGCACCTAGTGTGCCCACAACAGAACTCTGGATTTTGGCTCCCATACCCTGACATCAAGCTCTTCCTGAGATCCCCAAAACCTTAAAAGATAACTATCCCAACCATAAAGTTAGGATTCTTAAGAGACTTAGATTAAATATCTGAGCATCATCACCAGTTCCCGTCTTTCTCTTATATTAAACAGCCAACTCATTGGCACACATCAGAACATATCCAGAGTGTGTACCACTCACCATCTCCTCCTCTACAGCCCCCATCCAGGGTGCACACAGCCAGCGCTGTCCTCAGAAAATGAAAACAAGCAGTGACTCCTCTATCACAATAGTGGATGGCTTCCTATCTCAGGGTACAATCCAAATCCTCCAAGGATCCCCATAACCTAGTGCTTTTTACTTCTTGGTCTCATTCCCTTCCACCCTCTCAGCCAGCCTCCTTCCCCATGCCCCAGCCTCCTGGCTGCCCTCCTGCACAGGAGGACCCCTTCCCCTGGCTTTCCAGCTGCCCTCCTTCCCAAGTCAGTCTTATAATGGACCCCAAAACTCCATGTTCTCTCATTCTGTTGCACTCCCTTTTCTGACAGGCGTTACTACCTGCCTGTGAAATTACAGAGGTAGGTAAGTTATTTGAGTAAATACATGGTAGATAGAGATTAACATAGTATTAGATAGATGATAATGATGATAGAGATGATAGGTAGGTAGATGATGATGATAGATAGATAGATAGATAAATAGATAGATAGATAGATAGATAGATAAATAGATAGATAGATGATAGAAGACAAATAGATGGATGATATAGAAGTAGATAATCACTTAATATACTAAGTATTAGATAGGTTATAGATGGATAGGTAACAGAGAGATAGATGAGAGATGAGTGGATACATAGATGATAAATAGTTATGCACATATTTAGTAGTAAATAAATAATACGTAATATATGGATAGTTAGATGGTGGGGGATGGAAGAATGGATGGATGGATGGATGAATACTGTCTTAGTTAGGGTTTTTATTGCTGTGAAGAGACACCTTGACCACAGCAACTCTTTTTTTTTTTTTTTTTTTTTTTTGGTTTTTCGAGACAGGGTTTCTCTGTGGCTTTGGAGCCTGTCCTGGAACTAGCTCTTGTAGACCAGGCTGGTCTCGAACTCACAAAGATCCGCCTGCCTCTGCCTCCCGAGTGCTGGGATTAAAATCAGCAACTCTTATTAAAAAAACCATTTAATTGGGATGGCTTACAGTTTCAGAGATTCAGTCCATTACCATCATGATGGGAGCACGGTGATGTGCAGGCAGACATGGTATTGGAATTAAGAGTGCTACATCTTGCAGGCGACAGGAAGTAGACTGACACTAGGTGGTATCCTAAGCATAGGAAACCTCAAAGCCCGCCCCCATGATGACACACTTCCTCCAACAAGGCCATACCTACTCTGACAAAGTCACACCTCTTAATAATGCTGTTCCTTCTGAGATTATGGGGGACAATTGCACTCAAACTACCACAGAGGCAGTCTGAATGTACCAGAGAGAGACTTAGATTTCAGTTACTTTGCTTTAGGTTGCTGCTGATATAAGCACCATCGTCCAAGCCCAAAAGTTAATGATGTGTGTGGAATATGTGTGTGTTCAGTAAACGTTTGTCTTGTGGATGAATATGCTGGGAACATACTTCCCGAGTGTACTCTTAATCACTAGCCTGCACTATGAGCAAATGCACCGACTTCTCTAAAGCCGCACATCTAGCACCAGCTACCATATGCTCAGAGCAGCACACGGACCACTTTGCTTAAATCTGTTCATTTCTTCCCTCTCTCCTTTCCCTAATGCTGAGAATGACAATGCACCCCAACTTTTCTCTAACAGCCCCGGCTTAGGCTTGCTGTCCTGGCAGTTATTAAACATGTCCCACTTTGCGATGAAAGCTCCACTCGGAATAAATAGTGACATGCTTATCTGACATGTCACAGGCCACCTGACAGTCTAGGGTTTCCTTTTCACCTCTCTTAGAGAGGGTCAGCCGAGTCCGGGGTAGCAGTGGGAGCTTTTTCTAGACATACTTCTCAGACAAAGCGGCATATCATCGAACCTAAAACCAAATCCCAGTTGTAACATTCCTTAGATCCACATACAGAGAGTCATGTGACTTGTTTATCCATAACTAGCATATGTGTGTTTTGTAAACTTGCCACAGATCCTTGGCTCCTCGAGGAAATTCGGAGCAACATCCAAACATGGCAGTAGGTAGGACCTGATATCCAAGAATGCACAGATGTTTTCCTCTGTGAACCTCTGTTCTCCAAAATTGCCTCAGGAGGGCACAGGAAAGGTTCTGGGAGAAAAGTGTAAATGAGGCGGAGCCATAGGCATTCCTTGTGGTCCCGTCGGAGCCACATACAACACACAACACTGGAGAAGTAAGTCCCATTACAAGGCTCTGGACTTACAGGAAAGGGAGGCTGTGGCAGGGAAAAATGGCTGGTGTTCTGAGAAGATTAATGAGAACAAGGTAGCAATGGCCCCATTGTCCCTCCCTCTGCTGGTTACACCCAGCTGCCTCTTGCAGTTCTGAACTGACAGTTGCAAGAAAGAGGGGTGGCTTTATCAGTGCTCTCTTGGAATGGGACAGCTGCTTCACACTCCAGGGACAGTGGGCAGGATTAGCCTTGAGGGTTGTCAGCTTCCACTTTCTCCCCATTATTCCTGCTCTTCATGCCTCCAAGACATCGTCCCCTACATCTCAATTACAAAGTAAAACCAAGGAGACCTCAAGGCTCAGCCTAGAGCCTGCCAGCTCCTAAGAGAACCCTTTGCCTGAATGGAGCTTTCAAAGATGAGTTGCTTGTCTCTTGAAGGGCCTGGCCCTCCTTTTCCTCAAAGTGTTTCAACTGAAGACAGCCTCCTCGTGATGCCTCAGCAGCAGCAAAACCTAAGGCATGGGATGTTCCCCGGGGTCGGGCGGCTTTGAAAGAGGCCATTGGAGATTCCAAGAGCCTCCAGCAGCCAACCCTTCCCCCAGGGAAGTAGCATCTCAGACTGCAAAGAAAGTCAGAATCGAACTGAGGAATCCGAGAGAGTGTAGTAAGTCTTGAACATCAGAAATGAAGATGGAATTATAAATACTAGTCCTGGTTTATGAGAAAGGGAATTAGGGCCGGAAAGGGAAAGTGGTTTTCCTAAGGCCGTGGTTAAAGGCTGGAAAGTTCCCCTTAAAAACTCTTGACAGAGGGAAGGATTTCTCTGAAAAGGATGGCCCGGGGCCTCTGACTCCAGCTGCTGCTGGCTCATCAGCCATGGACTGGAAAGTGAGAGACCCTGTGAGGCCACGGTGTGCATCTTTCTCCACACCCCACCACTACCTGCCCAGTACCAGTAAGATTCTGTTTTAATTTCCCTTCTTGACCACAGCCCTGCTCTGCATAGCATACTGCTGACAGACTCTGTCACCCCACAGCTTGCTCTCCCCACCTCTCAGGGGTGTTTTAGCCACTTTGAGCCCCACCTCCCTACAACCCAACCTGAAAGTCCCAGTCTTTGTCTTGGTTTATGTTTCTCAGTCCTCTTTAGTGTGACATTTAAGGAAAAGCCCACATGTCCCCTCATCTCCCTCATGTTATCCATTGTAACCGTTCCTACTTCCTTCT
>JAQHUG010000006.1:7920228-7933980 GCA_028555095.1 Dicrostonyx torquatus | reverse complement strand
CATGATGGGGGACCAGTCCTAGCTCTACAGTAGAGCATGATGGAGTACTAGGCCCTAGTTTACAGTAAAGCATGATGGAGGACTCAGCCCCAGCTCTACAGTAGACTATGATGGGGGACCAGTCCTAACTCTAAAGTAGATCATGACTTGTTATATACTTAAAAATAGATAAGTAAATTGGCTTCAAATATTGCCATACGCAAAATGATATGTAAGAAGATAGTGGTGTTAACTAATATTCTTATATTCACATACATTAATATACAATATATTGATATAATAACTTACATATATTAATATATATAACATGCTTATATATGGATATATTTCATATATGATTGTATATTTATTTATACATAAATTGATTTATGTATCCACGCATTCACATTTCTATATATCAAAATATTACTCCATAAACACATAAAATTTTTCTTGCTAATTAAATATAAATGCATTTTTAAAATAAAGATAATTGGCCATCCTCTTATCTAATCATTTATTTGGTACTAACGAATTGCCAGGCAACCATGTTTTAATTAAAGAAGGAAGGCTTTAAAAAAAAACTGAAAGAATCACAAAATATCTAATTTAATCAGGACTTCAACCACTAAAATTTTAAGTCATAATCATCAGCTGGAGCTTTGCTGGGTTCCCCTTCAAAGAATGACCTGGTGCAGTATGGAAGAAGACAGAACAAAAGACAACAGAATGGGGCTAAACCACGGGCACCTCTCTGGCTCCCTCCACAACATCACCCAAGAGGAACTAGAGATGCCCACTCCTGACAGCAAGCAGAAAAAAACTACCAAATGTCTTCCTCAATAAACTATCTATAATAAACACAAACTATCTTAATATAAATGGAAGCTGTTCTTTAAAGATTTGATATTTTTTATGTGCATGAGTGTTTTGCTTGTATGTTTATGTGTGTGCCATGGACATGGAGTGCCCACGGAGGACAGAAGAGGACTTCAGGTCCCTTGAATGAGAGTCACAGATGTTGTCAGCCACAATGTGGGTGTTAGAAACTGCAGGAGCAGGGCTTGTTCCGAGGGCTGACATTCAAGGCTGCCATGCCTGGGCTCTGCGTGCCCTTCCACTCTCCACTGGAGACGGGAGCCCCACACCAACACTTGGCTCATTTTGCTTCCCTGCATCATTTTTGCTTCTATCCCCTCTCCATCCCACAGCTGTGCTCATTCTTAAAGTCCCATCCCAAATCTTACATTCTCTGTGGAGATAACTGACTTCCCGCGGTTCCAGCCATCTTAACCACAGAGCTACCTCTTCATCCCCTAGTTGTCTATCTGAGATAAGCTGAAAACTGCCCTTGGACCAGAAATACCTCCCATGCCATCTACCAAACTGTGACATGAGAATTAGCCCGTCAAGTCAACAAAACAACCCAGAATATATTCTTGAAATAAAAATTGTTGTTAGTAATTCTACAGATATTTTTACAAGTACATATCTGAGCAGGGAAAGAAAGACAATCCAATTCACCAAAACCCCAAGACAACAATTAGATCCCAAGAAATCAATACAGGATAATTTTCTCTTATATGGCTTTTCATATATACTGTATCACAGAGGGATTTGCCAAATTACAATTTCCTGGGTATGTGACAGGACAGGATACAAATTACCAAAACCCACCGCTATAGTAGAAAGATATTTCATGACAGCTAAATTAAACCATTCAATCATGAGGCGGGAAACCAAGACAGGGAGACCCAGCTGGGAGGTACAGGGTCAAAGATCTGAAAGGGGGCACAGCAGGGTGGCTTCAAGTGGCTTCCGCTAGGGAAGGCTTCAGGTGGGGAACAGGCTCAAGTACCCCCTGTGCTAATCAGCTTTCTGAGGCTGTAACAAAACCCAGAAGATAGTCAACTTACGAAGAGAAAAGGTCTGTCTTAGGCCACATACCTATTTCATTTCAGACAAGAGTGTCATTTTAAACCACAGTCCCGATAACAGATCTGGAAACTACTTCGTTGTGCCAAATGTGATGTCACTATGGATATGCGATCCCAAAGGGCTTCCGAACCACCAGTGTGAAAGCTGCAACCTTCCCCAACATTTCCCTGCTCTTAATTGGGTTATCCCATGCAGCTAAGAGTCGATCCTTTTCAAATATGCCTTTCCTGTCACCAAAGAGCACCTTGGGTATTTTAACAATGTGTTAGAATTATCAGAAGGTCCCTAATGGGTGAGTTTTCCTAGAGTCAGACACAACTTTCCAATGCCCGTATAATCACTTGAAGGTCTGGGTTTTAGGGTTAACACATCTGTGTTTTTTTTAATGTCCCTAAATTGTTCCTGTGGCTTTAGGAAGTTACCTTGGGTATAAAACCAAGCAATAAATACTACTACAATTTAATAGCGGCTTGCCCACGCATGGCTGGTGAGATAGCTCAGCAGGGCTTGTCTCCCGTGTATGGTACCTGAGTTCCATATGCAGAACCCACATGGTAGAGGAGAGAACTGGCTCCTAGCTCCTGTGCTCTGACCTCTGACCTCCACCCATGTGCTTTGGCATGAGCACCTCCATCCACATTCACACACTCTTTATATACATGGCACATGCATGCCCAATGATGGCAAGTAAATAAATCTACAATACCCAAGGCAGTTTCCACAACTGTGTAAGTGCTGAACGTCTGGCACTGCTGTGGCTGGTCAGCCCGACATCACGCCCTCACTTGGCATTGCAGCAAGGAGACCAGCTGCCACGCTCCCTCAGCATTCAGTACACAGAGGGTTAAGGTCCCTGGGTCTTGCTTTCCAAAACCCAAATCACAGTCCTTTCTCTCAAACATTCGTTAGCATTTCAGTTTCCCCACTCCTGGAACAGTGTTGTTTTGAGCACATATTCTGTAGAGATAACAGTAACAATTCCTAGTTTCACCACCCAGCCCATGTCAAGTTCATTTCCCCTTGAGGCTCACTGCAGAGCCATCCTCTGAAGGGGTGTGGTCTTGACCATTTCGGCTTGTGGCCACGCCCCGCCATTAGCTAATTATGCCGCCCCTTAATTAATTAATGGGGCTGGACCACCAGGTCCCAAGATAGGTATAAAAAGGATAGGCCCACGTGGAAAACTCTCTCTGCGTGGATGTGGATCACTGACCTGCCTGCTTCCTCGGAGGAGCTCTCTCTGGTATAGTAATCTGTGTGTATTTTGGCCTTTATTAAACTTGTGTGTCTTAAATAGAATTGTCACAATCCTCAAGCCACATACGCTAACACCTTACATGGTGATGCTTTATCCAACACTTCTTCAAGTGTCTTCTGAATCCCAGTGCGACTTGTTCGCTTTCCAAATAGAGGTCACAGTTTAAACATGCCAAGAAGGATGGTATTCATGTATCCAAAGTTGAATTATTTTAGAAGGCAAAGTAATCGACTCTAACGTGATCACGCATGTCCTAATGAGCCTCTTCCACGTGTGTTCATGTATCATATTTGTTTAAAGTTTAAAACCTTCCCTTGGACTTTTATTTTCGTCAGTTGTTTGTGTTATATCACAGTGGCAAACATTTGCTTTTGCGACTTTTCCTTCAAGGGTCTCTTTTCTTCCCTCTTTATGTCAGATAACCATATATTTAAGCTTGATCAATGAGATTACCAGAAAGGGCCAAATGCCACCACCTTCTCCAATGCCAGACCTAAAGAAATCCATTAGACAGGATGTGAGAGGCGAGAGCTCTGACTGTGTGGTTAAAACCCAGCTTAGCAAGAATTCTAATGCAGTCTTCTAAACACATTTCCTGGGTCAGAGCCACCGCTCTGATTGTACTAGGGTGTGATGATTATGCCATTTCCATCTATTTTGCATAAATCTGAATAATACACTCAAGTAGCCCTAACCTCTACATATGTAATAATTAGTGCAATTAATTAGTATAAATGTCCTCCAGTCCTGAACTCTGGGTACAACAGACATGAAGTTCATAATGTGTTTTAAAAACAATCAGCTTAATTATCTTCCAGCTACTGTTCCTCAGGGGCTGTATTGTATGAGAGAATCTTCTACTGCTGGACACTAAAGAATCAGGAAGAAAGCGGGGCCCTGTGAGAAGACTGCTCTGACTGAAGTAGAGGCTCATGAGTGTGCCGAGTGCTGCAACAGATTGCGGGTATATGCATTTGGAGTCAAGGGAAAGCCGATTTGGTGGGATATAGAACCCAGAATTTTCATATCCCCAAAATACACAACTTCGAACTGCCTTAATACAGCCGTCCGACACACGTGCCAACTCTGCCAGGCACCTTGTAGAGAGCGAGCAAGTATAATTGAGTCCTTTCATTTCCACACCTCCTTCGAGACAAACATAGTGATCTCCACTGCACAGGAGGAGACTGAGGCTCAGAGAAGCTCCTTTGCCTGCCCTGTGCTGTACTCTAGCGTCAACTCACTGTTGTAAATAGAGGAGAGGTGTGGGTTATATGTTCCCAGCGCCTGGCTCCCAGCCCCCAGCCGCCGGCCCGCTCAGCCACTGGTTGCTTGTTTATGCCCGAAATAACCACATGAGACTGTATTCATTTAAATACTGCCTGGTCCATCATCATCAGTCTTTTCTTGGCTAGCTCTCACATCTAAACTAACCCATTATAAAAGTCTGTATGTCACCACGAGGTGGGTGACTTACCGGACAGTCCTAAGGTACCTCCATCTCCGACAGGAGCCTCCTGGCATCTGGCCCTGACCCAGTTTTCTTCCCAGCATCCTCTTTTTTTTCCCCGCCTATCTAAGTCCTGCCCTATCAAATGGCCCAGGCAGCTTTTTTATTTAACCAATCAAAGCACAGAAATACAGATGAACCCTCCTTCAAACTCACCTTCTTTGTGTCTTGCTTTCTCTTGTGTTCGATGTAAATGGCATTAAGGATCTCCAATTCCAACTAGTCTTCATGTCTTTTTGTTTCTAGGAAACAATAAATCATGAGGGAGACTTAAGAATCTGGCCCTATTACCCCAATCACAAACCTCGGTGTGAGAACAGACGTGGCAATTCATGCAAGCCGTGCCTTCCTTCACACAGCCTCCTTCTCCCATCTGTCTTCCCCTGATGTCAGCAAACTCTGCTTCTCCATAAGGTTCCCTTCTAGGCCCCAGGACACCTCCCGGTCCCCAACTGCCAGCCCTACATCCCTGCAGCCTTCTTAGCTGCCCTCTACCATGGCCTGGACTACACGGAAACGCATCCTTTGCTTCTGCAGTCTTTGTCAGTAACCACCCCCACCCCAGAGCCCTACTCTGTCTCCGCAGGTTCTAACCAGCACCTGGATGTAATTACAGTATTGACAAGAGAATGATGGCATAACTTTAAGCCTAAAGAGGCATGGGTAGATTTCTGTGATTTACATTCCATTGAATCTACTCTCTGTTCCTTCCCCTCTTGAGTCAACCATCTTTCTGTAATTACAGCAAATACCTAGCTAATCAGCTTATAAAGAGAAAAGGTTTGTTTGGGTTATGATTTTGGAGACCTCAGCCCATTATCAGCCCTGTTGCCTTAGGTCGTGGACAACACATTAGGGCATGTCTGCTTGGCAAAGCAAAACCACTTAACTCACAGCTGGGAAGGGAAGAGGGGAAAAAGAGCCAAGGTTCCATTGCCCTCTTTAAGGTCACATTCTCTAGACGACCCCGCCCCAACTCAGTCCCCTTCTTAAAGGTACCATTTATTCCCAAAAGCATCTCTCTGAGAACCTTCGGAGACCACCAAAAGATACAAGCTTCCCTGAAGTGAGCAACGGTACAAGCAAGGTTTCCATGATAAATATTTGCCTTCTTTTTCGGCTAAAATCCCATTGTATAGTTTTGGTTCACAAATAGAAGACAACCAAGCACTGTGAGATGAGGAAAAGCAGTCTTGAAAGCCAGCAGATAACCCGTGCTCCACGGAGACCAGGAAATACACTGGAAGCCAGGGAGGGCTGTTTCGGAATTAAGGATACATTCCAGGGACCTAAGGAACTGTGGGGAGGGAATTGATGTTTTTCCAGAATCTTCTCCCAAAGTTCTCAAGATGAGAAACCACAAGTTAATGAACTCTTTTATTTTAAAGGGAGGAGTTGGAAAATTAATGCTTTTGTGGTAAGGCTGCAGATTAGCAAAGAAACATGCAGGCTGGCCAGACCTATTGCCAGATGACCAAGAAGTAGATTTTCATGGTTTATTTCATGAGGCACAGTTGGGTGTCCTGTGCTTTATCTGGCAAGATGACATGGGAAAGAGCTTCTAGGTCATTTGTCCAGGTCTCAAGGTTCAAAATGAAAGACACCGAGTCAAGCCAACACCTCAGTGAATTCATCTGGATGGTCACTAACCACGAATCCGGACATAGCATCTTTGTAAACATAGGTGCAATGTCCACAAAAACTCTATAAGGAGACGATTATTATCACGTGATTTCCAGAAGGCCAAACACCCTCAGAGCTAACCAGGGAGAGAGCTGTGAGCTTCATCTCCCCGTCACTCCAAGATCATTCTTAGTTCAGCACTGATCTGGTGCTATCCTGACTCTTCTGGTGACATTGTGACTTCCCTAGCCTTCAGAGAACTGAATTCTTGTTTAAGAGATAAATATACCGTGTTCTCACTCAGGAGAAGTTTGCTTCAGGGGGGAAATGTCCTAGATGTGTTTCACGGAACAGACCAGATCAAGTCGACTGCCAGGAGACTGCTCCACCACAGAATCCATGTATGCATGTGGTCCTGCTGGGCGTGTAACTCTCATACACACACGCATCTAAAACAAAGAAACCAGGCAGGAGTAAGTTTCACTGTACTCCAGGTTTCAAATTTTCTTGAGAAATATACAACATACACTGACTTGAATAATGTAACATCCCAGAGGGTAGAGACAGGGTCTCCTGTATACCGTAGAGGCAGGACTCCGTGTAGATGAAAACACACTGTTTGTGGTTCCTGACAAGCTTCCTCCCCACCAGAGAGGAAGGATCAAGTTCATCCATTCCCATGAACATCTATATCTCCAGAGTGTCTGACAAACGGATGATGCCCTGTGCATATTTGCAGAGAATGGCTCACTGTCCATGTGCTGAATGGTCCATTCTTTTGAGTTTGGAGCCTAATCTATAAATTAAAAACAGTAGTGTTCCACATGTCAGCCTAAATTATTCCTGAGCTCTTTTTCAGAAGCCAAGGAGTTAGGAGGACCCTTGTTAAGGTGAGGGAGTGACTAAGATATTGTCCAGCTGCAGGGACCCAAATTATGGGCTCGGGAGCCTGTCAGAAGTCCCGGTACAGTGCCTTAGACAGTTGCTTTTCCATATCCTTTCTGCTTCCTTCTTCCCCTGCAAATGAACTAGGTAGCAGCACTGCTCTATGGGTTTATTCTGAGGGGGAAAGATGACTCTCACAATAGTGCCTGGGTCATAGTGAGAACTCGCATAACTGCTAAATATAGCTTATATTAAAGAGTCAAATTGAAGTCATCTTGACAAACATCTCAGTTTTCAATTAAAACAATCTTTCCTTAAAAAGTGCAGCACATCCCTCTAACTGTAAGCTCAAAGGAGGGCGCCGTGTGTTTCACGAGAACAGAAGTCGGCAGTCTGCAGGGGCACACTAGGGGTCCTGCCAGCCTGTCTGACACATGCTCCGCTCCACAATGCCCCTAAGGTGGCACTCCCGCACCTGTCTCCACCATGTACCCTCCTGGTTGGGCAGTATTGTTGCTGTCGCAGGTCTGTCCCCTGCCTCATTTGTGAGCTCCTGTAAGGTGGAAAAGATGAACGTTTGCTTCTTTGATTTCCGGTCACCAGTGTGAAGGCAGGGACATCAGAACAAGCTCACAGATATTTCACGTGCTCTGTTTTCTAGCCTAGCTGACATGTAAGGCCCCAGGCTAAGTCTCACGATTAATAAGCTGAGCAGGTTGATGTGACTGGTCTGCTAAAGACCTCTTAAGAGGCTGGAAGGAAACCGGAGGGCTCTCACCCTCTCCTGCTCCTCCTCTCTGAGTCTTACGGTCACACGTGTACACACACCACACCACCAGCAACTGACAGCCTGTGCTCTAATTTGTGTTGGGAGCACGAAGGTCCTTGTGCCTACAGATCTCCAGGAAAGCAGAAATGTCACTCAGGATTGTCCTCTCAAAGCAAAGGGCATAAAATCTGTTTGTCTACCCAGAAAGCTGGCATTGGAGGTGATTCACAGCCTGGAGATCAGCATTATCTGGAGAGCCAGGACATATCAAGCTCCCACAACCAGGACCTGAGATGGCTAATACCCCAAATGACCTCTATGCTATCTGTATGATAGAGACCACGCCATATCCGTCCCCAAACTCTTAAGCTAGTACAAGTAGCCTATCTCTAGAATTCAGCTTCTTGGAAGAAATGACATGTACTTTGAGTTGAGTTTTGACCTAACTATGCCTCCTTGAGCACCAGGGATTGTATTATACCCGGAAACTTACTTCCCAAACTGTACTGTGTGTAACTGTGCTGGCAATAAATGGCCTGGTGACGGATTCTAGGAGTTTGATCCAGTCTGTGTTGGGCTGAACTGAGTTTTCATTCTCACCTCTTCACGGTTCACTTCCCTTCCAGCCTTGATGCTTGCAGGGACCAAACCATCCCCCACCCCCACCCCCACCCCCATTGTGATATGTTTTTGTTTTTTTTGGCTTTTTTTTTTTTTGAGGGTCCATCACCCAGCTCCCAAATAAATCACATACACAGAGGCTTATTATTATGTATGAATGCTCGGCTTGCTTCTTGCCAGCTTTTCTTAAATTATCCACGACTGCCTTTTGCCTTTGGACTCTTATCTTTCTCTATTACTGTATGTATACCTTTCTTTACTTCTTTCTCCATGACTTGCTATGTGGCTGGGTGGCGGGCCCCTAGTGTCCTCCTCTCCATGTTCTCTTGTTTCTCCTCCTTCCTCCCAGGTTTCTCCTTCTGTTTATCCTCTCTGCCTGCTAGCCCCGCCTATCCTTGCTCCTGCCTTGCTGTTTATTGGTCATTCATCTCTTTATTAGGACCATCAGGTGTTTTAGATAGACACAGTAACACAGCTTCAGAGTTAAACAAATCAGCGTAAACAAAAGCCTTAAAATAATATACCCCGTCCCCCTCCCCCTTGCTTTTCTCTTATTGCCATAAAAAGACTCTGACCAACAGAACTTAGAGGAAGAAAGCGTTTTCATCAGCATAAATTTTCAGGCCACTGTCGAGGGAACTCAGGGTAGGACCGTGGAGAAAAGCTGCTTAGTGCCTTGCTCGCTGGCTCATGCCCAGTTAGCCTGGAATGGTACCGTCCACTGTGGACTGAGTCTTCCTACTTCACTCATCAATCGAGACAATTCTCTCAGACATGGCCATGAGTCAATCCGATCCAGGTCTTTCTTCACCTGAGGTCCCCTCATCCCAGGTTTTCTACATTGTGTCAAATCGACAATAAAAGCCAACCAGAGCAGCCTGGTTCTAGCTACACCGCAAACACATGTTCATTTGTGGATGCTTGGCTTCCAGATTCCACCACTCAGACGAGGATTAAGATGCTTCACAGCCTCCCTGCCCCCATGCCAAAATGTGTCTCCTCATTCGGCTGCAAATGCAGACTGACCACTGACCAAAACGCCACCCGGATCCAACCTCATCCTGGGTCATTTTTAAGCCAAGAATTCTGCCACCAGCTAGAGAGAATCCTCGCCCTTTTTACTTTGCTATCCAACCGAGCTCTTCCTCATCCACCCTTGAGGTCTAACCAAGTTCCTTTTGCCCCAGCTCAGCATCAGCTCAGACAACTCTCTTAGTAATTTCCCATGCACTCTCGTGGGTAGTGTTGGTTGCCCACTTCACGGGATCTGGAATCAGCTAAGGGACATACTTCCGGACAGTCTACAAGGACATTTCCAGGAATAATTAACTTAGGGGAGAAAGCCCTCCCCCCAGAGTGGGATAGGGTTAGCATAGATATAGAGGTCTGAGAAAAACATCAGCATGGTTTGCTTGCCTCTGTTTGTTCTTTTGGATAAGTGTATCTATTTATTATTATCATCATCCTTCTTCCTTCTCCTTCTCCTTCTCCCCAGTATGGACGGAACGCCAGTGGCTCTCCAGAAGCCTTCCGGTCCTTCACCACCACACCATGAATGCCGAATCACCCAGCCTAATGGACTTAGCAGTTGCCAGGTTCCCAAACTCCCAGTATGATGTTAATGGTCATTGTTGAACTACAAAGCCCCGACTCTGTAAGCCGTTCTAGTGAGTCCCTTTTCATCACTTAGACATTTTAATGGTTCTGTTCCTCTAAAGAAAGCTGCCTAACACATACTCCCTCATCCAACCTTTGTCTATAAATCCCCATTTCGTCCCTGGGACGATTAGAGTGGAGTTCAGTCTCTCCTCTCTCACAGGGCCCTGGCCTAAGCTTCATCTTCATCTTAACAAACCAACTGGGCAGTTTCTCTTGTGTGCTGCCTTCCCTGCGTGTGCTGGTCCTGAAAGGACATAACAGGCAAGTTGTGTTTCCTCTGCATCGGGAGGGTCTGCCTCCTGCAGCTCGCGGCCCCAGGGCATCCTTTGCACACCACTCAGATGTGCAGAGCCAGGGGCTAGGTACTCTTGCTTTTTTATATATATACCCTCTGTGCCACTCTGCACAGTGAATGCCATGGATTCACTTACTCAACACACAGCGCTAATCCCAGTGCCACCCACTTCCAAGAGGAAATGAAACAGTTCAAAGAGAAGCTGAAGTAAAAATGGAGATCCTATCACTGTCACAAGTCAATAAATAGCAGATAGCAGAGGTCTAACTTATCTCTGCCCTTTCGAGTTGGATGTCATAACAGGGAGTGTGACTACCTGGCCTCTGAGTCAGTTTTGACTGTAAAGCTGTCTTTGGGAGCAGCAACTAGCACCCAAGACAAGAGTGAAGATCCTGAGCCAGGACACCAAGGGTCTTTAGTCTCGCGCTGTACTCTTGCTATACACTATACACAACACCTTTGCCTGTGTCCTCAAAGCCATTTTCTTTTTCATAGCAGAGAGAGACAGAGGCAGAGAGTCACACAGAGAGAGACAGAGAGGGAGAAACACACACACACATACACAGAGAGAGAGAGAGGCTAAAACTTCACTCAGCCAGCCAGCGTCCCCCCTTCAAGCCTTGCACATTTGTCATCCTCTCAAGAGGCCCAGAGAAGAGGGCAGTGACACAGCAAGGGCTAGAGTCCAGCTGGGAAAAGACATGGCAGACCAGGGTTTGCTGTAGTGCTGTCCTTGCTTGGGGTAGAGTCCTGGAATCTGCACCATGAATCCCATTACCTCACAAGGAAAGAATTCAGCCGACCTCATAGCCAGACCCCTGAAAGCCTCCCTGAGGATAGGAGCTTCACTATGTGCAGAGGTCCGGAAACTCAGAAGCCTGAGTACCGCGCACACTGCAGAATGGCCTGTACCAGAGGCTGAAGAACCTTCCCCAACCTTTGTCATCTCCAGAACCTCTGATTCCAAGAGGAACGGTGGGGTCTGATACTCACCTTGGCCTCAGTGTGTCCTGCCCAGGACAGTGGGAGGAGACTCATGCCAGAGATCTGAGCCAAGCCCATTCTGTATCTATGTCAGACATCCACCTGACAAGAAGTGCCTGGGGGACCTTTGGTCTGGCACATCTCTCCAGATTTGGCACTCCCTTGCTTCCCCAGAGAGCAGAGACCCATGTCTCCTTTAGATAATATTGGTCAACCCGATGTGCTCAGGGAGGCATCCCTCTTTACTTTCTAGTCTACTTCCTTGCTGGATAGAAATTTCAGCCTAGATACATCAACAGAGGTTCTGTCTCTGAACTATGCACTGTGTCCTGCAGTGCGAGTCCCCATCGAGGGGTCCAGAGATGCAGGCTCCATTCTGACGGACACAGATCCCTGCATACTGCCTTCACAGCCCAAAGGAGAAACCAAACCCTCAGATGGCATAGGAGCCAAGTCACCTCCAGGTCACTGCTATGTGTGATGACACCACTGTTGAATGTTTCTTCTGGGAGCTTAGACTTCCCCTTCGACACCAAAAATTTGTCCTTGAACCACTTCCCCGGGGATGTCCAGATGCTTGCCTCTGTGGCTTCCCCCCCCCCCAAAAAAATGCCCCTTGCACCACTTCCGCTAGTAGGGTCCCCTGAGGATGTTAGAGAACTCATGGCCAGAAGCCTGTGAATGCATCTCAAATGGTGAAGTGCTGACATAGCATGCACCGGGGCCAACCTGCGGCATTGCATGCACTGGCTATAGCAATGCACACCCATAATCCTAGCTCTCAGGAGGGAGAGGCAGAAGGATCAGAAAGCCAGGGTCCTCAGCTACACAGAGAGCTGAAGGTCAGCTCGGGATATGTGAAGCCTTATAATAAAAGAAAAAGAAAAGAAAGAAAGAAAGAGAAAAGTGAATGAAAGAAAAACAACAAACAAAAGCACACAAACCAGAAAACTCGAGAACCAGTCAGAAAACTCGAGAACCAGTGGGATTCCCTCTGCTTATTTTTAGTTCGTTAACTTTTCAGGCCCCAGATTCCTCATCGCTGTGAGTGGATGACAGAAATGCATGAGGTTGCTTTAGCAACCCAGCTCTGAAACACCTCACTCAGTGAAGGCTCTCTGAGGACATCTGACAAATGTCCACCCAGTTGGCCCTTCCCTACCAGATGACACCACCGCTGGAAAATCTGCAGACAGGACCTTGAGACATCCCATGAAGACTCTGGCAAGCTCAACAGCATCATTGTTTTGCCCTGTTTCAGCTGTGAGTGGGTTCATAAATTTCCAAGAGACTTTGCATTCACAGTGTTTCTCCATCATTCCCATTTATTTTATGTGTTATTATATATTAAAGAGCATAGTAGTAGATGAAAAATTGTTATTAAACTTATTTTACAGTATCCCGGCTAAGCAGGAAAGAATTGCTTTATTTGAGCTTTCATGATTTCGGTCTCAAAGATTAATAATATTCCTTGTACATATTATCACAGCTTCTGCCATTTACACAGAAAGATAACTGTGCTGGCAATAGGAGTTTTCCTTGATTACCCATTTGCCTAACATGCGCACATAAACACACATTTTGTATCTACTTTTACAGTCTTATTACCTAAGTGCGGGTGATCCTTTCATTTAGGATAAGAGTTACATATATTAAATGAAAATCAAGGGACTAGAGAATCTTGTTCGACAATAGAGTGCTTGCCCTAGCGTGCTCAAAGCCCTGGATTGGATCTCCAACTATGGAGAAGGTAAGAAGGGAGGGAGGGAGGGAGGGAGAGAAGGGAATGGAAAGGAGGGAGAGAGTAGGGGAAGAGAGAAAGAAGAAAAGAAAAAGCCTAGGCTCTTGCCTTTTGAAGGCATCCTTGCAGCACTCCCAGGAGGTGAGTTTGAAAGGCCCCACTCCTACTAAGTCAGCTTCTGGCTCCATGAAAGACTGGGTCTAGACTCAGCCATCAGCAGGTGGTTCTAGACTTAGACCTTGGCATCCTTCAGCATCCGCACCACCCACCCTGGAGACATACTGCTTGCCTTTCTGCTCTTGCAATCAGCAAGGTGTGATGGGAATGCTTGATCTCTTGACCTGAAAAGTTCTCCAAGACTTCCAAGTGAATCAGCCCCCACTGGGGGAGGAGAATAAGGGGGATCTTACTAGCAGATCCTTTGTCGGCCTCTGCCCTCCCAGTCCAGGGCCCTCTTGGGAAAGTTTTTTGTTTTGTTTTGTTTTCTTGG